>CAUYRB010077014.1:0-34103 GCA_963574695.1 Propithecus perrieri | reverse complement strand
GTGGCCTCCCTACTCCACCGACAGGGAGTTGCTGCTCCCTGAAATCAGTCACTTTACGTGGCAACAATGGAGCCCCGGATGCCCGAGTTCCTGGCGGTGCCATGGGAGGGTCCGGGCTTCGCTTCCGCCAGTGCACCTGGGCCTCTAACTCTCTCCTGTGCTCTGTGGGGCAGAGAATGTTGCGGATTCGTGGATACAGCCCCGACCGGGAACTAGGCCGTGAGCATGACATGCACAGGAGGAGGTCGGAGGGCGAGGCAGTGCCACGCGGGTCCACAGGTAAGAGGGAAAGACGGAAAGGGCAGTGGCAGGGCAAACAGCGGGGGGGGCTCACAGAGCTGATGGGCTGGGGAGGGGTCCACTGCCCTTGGGGCAGCCACGAATTCCACCGTCTTGCCCAACAGGCTCCTCTCCCACCTGCACGCGGGCTCTGACCCTGCTCTGCAGGCGTTTGCAGGGGGTGGACAGGACCCCCCCTTGAGCTCCAGGCACTGCTCCTGCTGAGGACTGGACTCTGTCTCCCTCCCCTCAGACCTGCTTGGAGCAGTGGAATGTGCTGGAAGGGGCTCATGTGATTTTCAGATGTGAGCCTTTGGAAGACTTTTGGCTTCTGGTTTAGCCCCCTCGGAAGCCAGCCGGCACAGAAAGAGTCATCGCTGTCCTGATGGACTGGCCGCGTGGGGCGCCCCAGCCCTGACCGTGCTCCTGACAGGAGGCAGAGACTCGAGTCACCCTGGTGACTGGTCACCTCGTCACTGCTGCGGACAGAGGGGCACCTGGCTGAGCCCAGTCAACCCACAGCAGCATGGAAAACAGTAAAGGGCTGTTTTAAATCTCTGTTTGGGGCTCGCTTGTCACACAGCAGTACATGAGCGGAGCACCTGGGTGGGGAGGACGCTGGCCAGAAAACAGGGAGAAGGATGTTGAAGGAGGGGGGAGCGTGATTTGAGATGAAAATTCCTCTGAGCCACATCCAGATAATAGAGAGCTGCCTATATATAGGGATTTCTCTCCGAGAGACAAGTATTGAGTTCCCCTCTTTTCTCTACCCGCGAACAACTTCAGTGTTGAGTTGTATGAGCGTTACATAAGCCCTTTTGTATAGAACAGAAATAACCCTCATGCGAAGTGGCCAATTGAGTTATTTATGGCATTTTAACAGCTAGTTTGCATAGCTCTGCAGTTGATCCAGATGATTATTCCTCAATCAGCTGCTAACACAGGCACGGAAAAAATAAAATAAAATCAGCGGCTGTGCAGCCGATCGGTAACCGCAAATAGACGCAGCCGGGCTGAACTCAAAGTGGGTGCCCACGTGACTGCCCGGGCCTGGGCTGGACCGGAGTGGGCCTCGAGTGGCCGAGCCTGGCCATGTCTCCTGATCACCCATGCTGGTGGACCCACTGTTCCTGCTATTTCTATGAGCAAAGAAAGGTTGGTGAATAAAAATAGTCAGGGCTTCATCTTTTCCAATTTATTCAAAAGACAAGTAAATGGGTGCTATTTTTTCTCCCTTTTCCTGATTTCGGACCTCAGGTGCTCACAGCCGGGCAATTATATGCTCCGGCTCACAGCACGTTGCCACCGCCGTCAGGGACCTCTCTTGCAGGGGACCTCTCCTGCTTTATTTTAGCTCAGTTTAGTATTTCTCTCTGACCATTCACCCTCGGTGCCACATCCAGCCCTGCACGCACCGACTCTAACGGATTTTATGTCGTCCTCAGATACAGGCGTGTCTGGAAACACCCAGGGTTCCTTTGTGCACTCGTCTTGCGGGGTCCGCATCTGACTAATCCCTGCTCCCCAGCTATGCCACATCTGTGCCCAGAAACCAAGGACGGTGGGAGAATAACACAGAACCGCATTGCCTGTCTTGCTGTACGTGGGCAGCCAAGGTAACGAAGGGTTTTTAGTGGGGCCAGGACATCCCACTATAGATTCCCAGTCCTTCCACTCCCCACCTTCCCAAGGACAGTTTCACTCCTTCTCCTCGCTCCTTGAACTGCTAAGCCCTCCCCTGACATCTCGCTCAACGCGCAGTGCTCAGACCTCCTTCCCACCTCGTGGAGAAGCCAGAAGCTTCGGAAGCGAATCCGACTTGTGCCCACCCCATGTTTACCAGCCTGCTTGCTTCCGTGCCCGGAAGAGACGCTGCCTTCCCTCCTGTTGGGATGAGTCGGTTCTAGTCTCACCTGAGGCTAATCGCTCCCCTGCGCCAGCCCTCATCCCCTCCCGCCAGCTGAAGGACATGATTCACCGTTTGCCATGTTTCCGCTCTCTGCTAGGTCACTCCCACGAGCACAAGAACCCATGGTAACATCTCCCATTGCGTGTCAGAAAACGTCTCTATGTCACGAACACACACAAGCACCCTGCGTGGTGAACGCGGTATCAGGGTGAGAGCAGTCCAAAGGTACTATCTCGTGGTTATCTGGCTTCTGTTTTTTCTGTTATAAAACCTACAATTGATGTGATTGCTTTGGGCTTTTGTTTCCATTTTGCGTTTTTGATAATTTGTTTCCTCTCACTAATCAATTTTAAGATTTTGACGTTCTTTGGTTTCAACACAAAGTCTTCAGATGTGGATTTCATTCCGTCTCCTACTGCTCCAGACTCACTGTGCTTTCTGAGTCTGGGGGTTGTATTTTTTAAAATGTATTCTGTAAAATTGTCAGCCATCATCTCTTTGAATATTTTTTCCTCCACGTTTTCTTTATTTTCTCCTTTTGGAGTTTCTATTAAATGTTTGTTAGTCCTTTTCATTCTGTCCTCCATGTCTTTGAATCTCTCATTCATGTTTTCTGTCTCTTTCACCTTGTACTGCATTTTAGTTAAATTACTTCAGACCTGTTTCCCAATTTACTAACTCTCTTTATTTATGCCTTTTTTTTAAACCAGTCCATTGTGTTTTTTAATTTCAGATATTTTAATTTCCATCTATTGGGTCCTTTTCCAAATTTGTCTAAACACTTTGATAATCTCATTTTTCCATGTCTTCAAATTATTTATTTAATTTTAAACACATGTGCTTTATATTCTATATATGATAATTCAGATACATAAAGTCCTTGTGGGTCTAATTATGCTGAATATCGTTTCTGCTAACTCAGTCTAATGTAAGGCAGCTGGTTCCTTCACCTGTTTTGTAATTTTCAATTGTGAACTCAGGTTTGATTGATCTTAACCTGTGAGAATTTTTAGGAATCTGGGTTAAAATGCATCCTTCCAGAGAGGATTCATGGTTACTTCTGTCTTGCACCTGGAGGCACTAAAACCCAGGACCTTGTCCAGTGTTCGCTTCAGCAAAAAAATGGCATAGTGCTTTCTACGTGTCAGACACTGTGCTGTTTACATTATCCTTTGAAAAACGGAGAATGGAGAAAAAGTGAGGTCGTTCAACTTGACCAGTCACTCAGATTGTTCATGGCAGAGCAGGGACTTTCTCTCAGCCACTCGGCTATGATATATCTGGTCCCTGTGTCAAGTGTAAACTCAAACCAGAAGCCCACGTGAGGGCCATCCTGTGGTCACACACTTCAGGTAGGGCTGATGAAAACTACTTTCCTTCTTGCCTCCCCCTTGCCAACAAGTCGATTTTTCCCCATAGCCTCCCCCTTTCGTGGAGGTTGTAATCTTCAGGGGCCTGGCATTATGTAAAGTCTCAGCTTCAAACTTTCATCTCTAAGAGGCCAAGGTCTTGCCTACTGCTCCATGCCGTTGTTAAAACCTACAATTCTATGTCCTTGGTGTTGGTGACTTTCCTGAGAGCAGCCACCGCTTCACCTTCACCTGCTAGTCTAATTTTACTTCCCTTTCTTTTCTTGACCCAACAGTTATTTTTTATTTTTTTATTTTTCTTACTTTCTTGTGAGCTCAGCTTTTCATTTAGTTATATTTGTTGTAATTTATCCCGCATTACTGGGTGTTTTTTAGTGGAAGAGCTTTTAAGAATTTCTAGACTGCTCTATTGCCAGAAACAGAACCTTTCCTTTTCTCTATTTTATTTTTCAATGCATGCTCTTCATACATTAGGATCTGAAGGCCTCTGGCTTGGTGGGTACCAGCCCCCGAGAGTTTCTGCGGCTGAGGTTCTGAAGCCGCGCCTGTACTCTGCCTGCATTCAAACGGCAGCTTGTCTGAATGCTCAGTCCTGGGGTTGAAATTCTTTCCTTCCACTTCTCAGCATTGTGTTTCTCAGTAGAACATTGAGACGCACAAGTAATATTTTCAATGTTATTCTTTTATCTTCGCAGGTCAGTCATCTGCTTTTTCCCTTTGAAAGTTTTTAGAATCTTCCCTTTGATGATCTTAAATTTCATTCTAATATGTGTAGGTAAAGTTTGGGTTTTTTTTATTTTATTCTATATTTTTTAACCTATCCAGCTGGGCCCTCTGTGAGCCCTGTCCAGCTGAGAACTCCTTTTGTCCAAGTGTGTGAAATTCTTGGTCTTTTCTTGCTTTTCAAAAATTTTCCTTTCTGTTTACCGTTCTCTCTCCCTGTGGGGCTCCTATTATGTGGATGTCCAGAGCTGCCACGTCCACTGTTTCTGGCTCATTCTCCTCCTCTCTTCAACCTTCCTCCGGCCTTCTGAGCGAGCTTCTCACTCGACCTCCCAGCTTCTCTTTGTCTCCTGCATGCTGACATTCCAGCTGTCTCCAGGGCTCACTACTTAAAATGTTATCATTTTAGACTCACTTCATCTCAGATTCCTTTTCATGTATGTTTGGATCTGCTTCATGTTTTTAATATCTGCTGTTACCAATCTGAGGACATTTTAAAAATGTTTATTTTAAATTCTTGTTCTAGCTGATGCATTAATTCTGTTTTGTCTGGCACAAGCTGTCTTTTACAAAACAGTACGTGTGCATCTCAAATATCTCCCCATCTTTCCTCTAGGACGCTCAGCTGTCTTGGCTGACTGGCGCATCTGCCAGATGGGGCAGAGTCCCCCAGCTTAGGCTCCTCTGGGTGAGGTTTTCCCCCAGTAGTGGGAGAGGGCGGTTCAGGGTGGGGACCCTCTTGTGTTGAGCTCTGGGCTCGTCCATTCCCTCTTTTCTCTCTGGCTGCACAAGGCTCATCAGCCTATGCCTCGGTGCCTCTGCCCAGACACGGCTGTATTTTGGAAGTGGCCTCTGGATTTGCAGTTGGCCAGGTAAGACAGTGGACAGAGGGTGGGGAGGGAACAGGCTGTTCTGGGGAGCCCACCCACAAGACTGCCGGCCCCTCCCCCAGCTGAGCTCCCACCTTGCTCCGGGGGCACCGTTTTGCCTCCTGGGAGGTGAGCTGGAGTGGAGAAGGCCCTGCTGATCTTCCCAGGGGGATGGTGGGGGCAGAGAGCCAAGGGTCCCAGAGAGGATGCAAGCAGCTCCTTGAGTGCAGAGTTGCAGATGTCTGGCAGTCTGATAAGGCAGTGCAGACGGCTGGCGGCCCTCCTGTCTTCCAGACATCATGGATATGCATCAGTGTTACACGGATGATGCAGGAATCGGGACATGGTTTTTGACAAGTGTGAAGAAATGGGATGGATGCCCCCTAAATCAGGAGAAGTGGCCGTGCTCACTTAGCTCAGGGACGTCAAGCGGGTTTGAGCCTGTGTGGCTGCTGTGACAGACTGGCAGCCACCGTGTACACTGGTGCTTCTCGAACTTTACTTGCAAACAAATCAACAGGGATCCTGTGAAAGTGCAGACCCTGACCCAGGCGGTCCAGGCGGTCCAGGCAGAGGCGAGCTCCCGCACTTCCCACCAGCCCCCGTGGGACACCCGGGATGCCGGCCAGTGTCTGTGGACCACACCTGGAGCAGCGAGCTTCTGGAACCCTGTGTTTGGATGGACAGTGAGGCCTGAGTGGTCCAGCCGGGAGACCGTCAGGCTCACGTGGTAAAGTCTGCTGTGGTGGTAGCGGGAGGAGGTGGCGGCACACAGCAAGTTTCATCTCTGACCTAGTCGTTTAGTATTTTCTCACACTCAAATATTATCTCAAAATACTTTTTTGATTTGTCTATTTTCATTGTGGTGTTAGATCATCTTTCACCCACGTTACAAAGCAATCTTTGTTCAATTATTGGTGATCCATTCATTGATAAATAATAATTGATTCATTAATGATTTTATTAATGCAATCCATCTTTATTCATTTTTTTCCTCTGGCGAACATTTACCGAGTGGCTACTCTAGTGAGGTGTTGCTCTAGCACAAGGAACACAGCAGGAAATAGACAGTCCCTGCCCCTACTTTTGTAGGAGGAAAGAGACAAGCAGTGAGTTCACAGACACATGAATGAGTGAGCGCAGATGTATCTATATCCACGTAAGAAGTACGCAGGAAACACACAGGTTAATAAGAGAGAAATAACTCCTAGGTCAAAAGGGTGAAGGAGATGGAGTCAGAGTGGTTATAGGAGCAGATGACGTAGCGCCTTCATGCAGTGAAAGGACTTTGGCTTCTACTCTGAGAAACAGGACACCATTGAATGACCTTGAGCAGCAGAGTCGCATGAGACTGGTCATATTGTAAGAGATCACCCTGGGAATTGTCCGGAGGTGTGGGAGGAAACAACAGCAGAAACAGGAAGAACAGGAGGCAGTTAGTGCCCGACAGGATAATGACGGCTCCTGGGAGGTGGCCACGGTGTGGGTGGGAGAAGCGGTTGGATTTTGTGTACCATGGCGGCAAAGCCTACAGTGTATTCCAGTGGCTTAGATGTGGGGTGTGAAAGAAAGGAGAGGTGTCAAGGATGATTCCAAAGTTTGGGGTCAAGAGATTAGAAGACTCGCATTTCTACTTGCTGACGTGCCCGTTTAAGGCTCAGCTGTCCACTAGACACGCACACCGGAGAGGCTGAGTAGGCAGGTGGAGCTGCACGTCTGGAGTTCAACGCAAAGGCCCAGGTGGGGTCTGTAATTCATCACCAACATAGGGCAGGTGTTTAAAGCCATGGGACTGGGCGGGTTCACCTGGGGGAGAAGGTACCTCGAGAGGAGAAGAAAAGAGAAGAGAAGAGAAGAGAAGAGGTTGTGGAGGAGGAAAAGTGCGATATCTTTCCTCATCCATCATAAGGGTCATGGCTGTCCCTTCTATAACCAAAGACAAACTAGCAAAAGAGAAACATAAATTTATTTAACTGAAGTTTTACATCACACAAAGACTCAGGGAAACTATTTTTCTGCTTGGGTTCAGTGAAGAATGGAGAGCTGTGTAGAAATGTGATTGTCAAAAAGGGTCTGATCCAATGGTAACAGCCTGGGGAGGAAACCAGCAAGACCCGTCTGCTCACCTTCTTCTCGGCCCCTCTGTGCACCTTCTTCCTGTGGGCATGGGCAGGACTCCTCTGGAATGGGGGTCTTCAAGGGAGAGGGAGAGAGCGACTTTTCCAGGTCTTGTGGCTTCCTTTGGGGACAGAGGTTCTAGTTTCTATGACCTGCTCTGGAAAAAGAAATTCTGGTTTCTGTGACTTGATTAGGTGGAAAGAGAAGGGTGGGAGACAGGAGGATGGGAAAAGGTCGGGAAGACCTTACTTCTGAGGCCTTTTCAATATTTTTCAGCTCAATGTACTCAGCATGCCACGGTGTCGTACTTTGGGGTATAGTGTTCGGAGCCACAGCAAGCTCCAGGAGGATGTGTGTGATGTCCAAAGAGGACACAGGCAGGACAGGGAAGGAGGAAAGTCAATCATACATAAATGTGTTTTGGCAGCTGGATACATTTCCTTCTATCACCCTAAAAGGCCAATCCTTTGAGTCTAGGTATTTATGTCTCGTATTGCTGGGCTGCAGTGTCATGCCTTTGCCTGCAGGTGGAGCAACTTAACAAACAGGAAATACTCAAAGGCAGATACTTTAGACTTAAAGCTTGAGGGTCTGTAATGTAAGTGAATACTCTGCCTCAGTGGTTTTGTAAATTTTGGATTCTGCACATTGCATGCACTCAAAATAACACATACAGAAGTAATTTAAAATCGGTCAAATGTGTGTTAACATCCTTAATATACATGTACAAATATGCACAAAATAGGAACAGCACTAATATTTGTTTTCCCACAGCAAAGATTCTAAATCTGAAATTAAACTTCACCACATCTTCGGTTTTGGATCAAAATTCGAGACGATTTCTTTGCTCTGTTTCCAACTCAGGTCTTTGCCATCTCTCTGTAATTGGCATCTCAGACTCTTCTTTGCGAGGTGCAAATCTGTGTGAAAATCCCCCAACTCTTGTACCTCTCAAAGCCAAACTTTGAAAGGATGACATTTAAGTGACTCGGCAGGGCGAGCTAGAGTCGTTACAACCTGGATGCGGAAATTCTACTCATTAACAAGTTGTTAAATAATTAATAGGTTTGTGTTTAATTGCTTCTGTGTATATAATCTTGCTTTTTCTGAAAACCATCATTAATTTTCAGTTAGTTCCACTTGAAGTAACAAGGCCTAATGCTTCCAGTTGAAAAAAATGAATATTTATGAACACTTGCTCTATCTGAAGCTGGAGGGAAAATAAGATTATTCAGTCTCCTAAAGTTTAAAAAGGAATCGGTGAGGGGAGGGAAATTTGTCCATTTTAGTCTCTGGCAATATGTTTATTTGGCAGGTTTGGATCTCTGACCCCAGCTAATTTCTCTAGGGAGCTTGTTAAATTTTATTTTAAATGGAAATTCTGTCCTTAAGCATGCCAGGCTCCTAAAGACTACACTTAGGACAACATGATATTCTCACACGCATGGAGCCGCGCAAGTGCTGGTTTTGGTGTGGACGCCGGTGGACAGCATCTGCCACTTGAGCGCAAGTGGGTGGTTCTAAGAGCAGTTTGGGAGGGTGAGGCCATACCCAAGCACCCACTGTCTCTGCGGGTGCCAACGTGCCTTGCACCTGGAGTGGCAAATGCCATGTGACACGCGATGCCCAGGCAGCCCTCTGTCCCTCCGCTCTGCACCCGCACCCCATGGTCGAAGACATGGCTGGAGTCGGCCTAGATGTCTACCGGTCGTCAAAACAGAAAACATCCCATCTGCAGGGGATCTTTCCAGAGGGGTAGGATCATAGGCAGTCTTATTTTTTTCTTTTTGGTTTTTGTGTTTTCCAAATTACTTACCTTCATTAGGTAGCATGATAATACAAAAAAATTCACTCACTGTGGCTCTTCAGGAAAAGACAAAAAGCCCATCATCTGAAGTCGTTTGGTGACGAGCTTTGCTTGCCTGTTCCATCGACTTTTTCTGAGTGTGGCTGGAAGGAAAGCTAGATCGCCACACACATGCACGCCTAACCAGTGTCTTGCTCAGTTCTGCATGTTTTTGATTATTATAAAAAGGATACCTCATCAAATGCGGTCTTCTGGGACTTGTCTCGTTCATGCAACATCATGTTTCTGAGATTCCGCCGTGTCGTTGTTGTATCTTGTGATTCGTTTCTTTTTAATGGCAGATCCCAGGGACTTGTTGTCTCACAACATGATGCTTCTCAGATTCACCTGTGTTGTTGTGTAGCTGCAGTTCGTTTGTGTTTAATGGTGCATAGTATTCGATCAAGTGGATATACTTTAATTTTTCTTATCCACTCTCTTGTTGACGAACAGGAGCTCCCAGTTTTTCGCTAACCTGAACGGTGCCAGCTCCTGATGTATCTGTGCAGGAATTTCTTTAAGGTGTTTACCTGAGACTGCACTGCTAAGTTCTCACACCTGTGCATGTTCAACTTTACAAGGTGATGCCAGATTGTTCCCACAGTAGCCAAACTCTCACATTCCCACTGTCTTATCAGTTTATTAGTCGCTGCCAACCCCATGGGGGTAAAAATGGTCTTTCACTGTATCTTAATTTGCTTCTGCTTGATGTCCAATAAGAACAATGGTCTCACTTGTCTGTTGCACGTATGTATTTCCCCTCCTGGGAAAGGACAGCTCATGTCTGTTGCACATTTTACTATTCGTTCATTTCTGTTTGTCTTCCTGATTTAAAGGACTTCCTCACATATTCTAAATACTAAAACTTTTTTGTTTTCAGTTCTAGGTATTGAAAATATCTACTCTCAGTTTTTATTATAGCTATATAGTGTGTTTTGATAAATAGAAGTTTTTGATCCAGATATACTCAGAATTGTCTTTTAAAATATTTATTTTTTTTGTTCGGTTTATGAGCTCCTTACCTATCTCAAATGCAGAAAGATATCTTTCTATATTTTCTTTTACACATTTTTTGAGTTGTGCTTTTTATTGGCAAGCTTTAAATTTATTTGAAATCAATTCTGTGTAGAATGTAAGATGGGTAGCCTTTTTCACTTTTTAAAAACACAGACAAGCAACTGTGCGAGTGCTATTTATTTTACCTTGTTCCGTTCAGGTGCAGGTCTAATTTTGGGCTCTCTGGCCAATTTATCCACTTTGACAATTCCGCGTTGTCTCGCTGGGGCTTTGTGGTTAGCACTGATACCTGGGACTGCAAATCTTTCCTTCTATTCTTCATTTTTACTGTTATGCTTGGTCTTTTGCACGTCCACATACATTTGAGAATCAATTTGTCAACTTTCATAGAATCCCTAATAGAATTGGGATTGGAAATACCTTGCATCTATAGACCAATTTAGGGAGGACTGGCAACTTTTTGACGTTGAGTTTCCCTACTATGAACATGGACTTATTGCATCCCAAAATAAAAAGCTATTATGAAATAAGAGTGGAAAATAGGAAACATTTCTAAACAAGATTTATAAAAGGAATATTCTATAGATGGGCCAGAGAGCAAAACGGAACCGCGTTACTGATTTAGAAGATGAAATGAATCAGTCTTCTATCCCATGAGAACAAGAAAATTAAGAGAGAAATAATGAGAGAAAAATTAAGAGACATGGATGACAGATCCAAAAATAAAATAATTACCTAATAATGGGTGATCCAGAAAGTGATGAGAGATAAGAATAGAAAAAAATGATTGAAAAACAATAGGAAATAATGACCTGATGTTAAAGAATTGAGTCTGAAGGAACCATCAAATACTAAACAAAAACAATGTAAATGTACGTTTTTATTTTTAACCTATATTTTAAACATAGATTTTTAATGTGTATTTAACGTACATTTTAAATATTGTTTTAAAAGTATATTTTAAATTCAGCCTTAAATACAGCTAAAATTTCTGAAATGTAAGTTTAGGAAAAAAAAAAATCAATCCTAAAAGTGTATTGAGGAAAGGAGATCATTTTTAGAACAGCAAAAATTACACTGGCATCAGCTTTATGACTTTCAACATAAATTTCTAAAGGAAAATGAGGACAATTCTCCAAAGTTGTAAGGGAAAAGGATTTGAGCTTAGAATTGTATATTAAGCCAACTGATCAGTCAAGAGAGAGAACAAAATAATCTCCCAAACAGGCAGATAGTTGAAAAAATTGTACCACTTATAAAATGTTCCTAAAAGAAAAATCATCAGACATGTTTACCAGTAAAGCGAGAGCTGAGTCCCAGGAAGAAGGAAGCTTGAGACACAGCAGAAAGTGTAAGGCGAGGAAAAGAGCCAACTGCGATTTCAGTCAACACCTTCAAAATATTGTTAATATTGTTGCCTTTATTTTGAATAAAATTATTATGTAAGGATTAAAAAGAGATGTGATATTAAAAAAATCAAAACAATTGGAAACTGAAATCTTCTTCAAGCTGAAAACCTGGAATGTAGAAAGAAACATGCTCAATGTCTTGTCCTCATGGGAAAGAGGTTGTAGAATCTAGTTAATCATGCAGAGTTACAGGAGCAGAAGCAAACATGCTTGGCAAAAAGTTTAAAGGAAATTATTAGTTTATTAGGATTAGGGTATAGATATTCCAAACTTCTGGGATAAAACATGAAATAAGAAATGATATTAGCATGACCAATTTCAAGAGAGAGAAGAAAGAGAGCTGGAAGCACTAAGATAGTAGGAACGAAAGAAAATATAATTTCAGTAATTGTGAAGGAGTTAAAATTGGGATTAAAATAAAGCAAAAGAAGAAAAATATGCTAAAAGTTGGTTTCCAGAAATATGCCTAAAACGAAACAAAACAACAACAAAAAGGGAAGATAAGCAAATGGACAGCCATTTCAAGACAATAATGTTAACTTAAACTTTCATGACATTATTGTTATTAGGGACTTATAGACAACGGAGCTGACATGGCCACGGGAGCCCCCGGCTGCCTCACAGCGGCAGGGCTTTGCACCGATTATTTCGTTTAATATTCACAAGAAATTCATGAGCTCGGTGGCTTTATAGTCATTTTACAGATGAGGAAATTGAGATTCAGAGATGATAAGCAATTTGCCAAAGATCATGAAGCCAGGACATGGCAGAGCTGAAAACAGGAGAACTGAAATTTATGTAGACAGCCTCCCGAGTGCCGCATATGAAGTCATGCTCTGGGGCCAACGTTTTCTCTCTGCGTGCGCATCCTGCTCCAAAGAGCATCAGAATGTTCTCCAACCCGCAAACCAGACGCCCGGGGACAAACACTTTCCCTGTCTTCCTGTCCGTTTCTCCCCTTTCGTGTGACACCACTGTGAAAAGGGGTCTTTTTCTGGTGCTCGAGGAGATTGTACCACGACGATCTGACTATTCTTAAGAAAAAAATACCATTTCTCAAGTTCAAGGACTGTGAAATTTCCAGCTTTTCAGAGTGCACAGGAAAAGATGGTTGCATAAAAGCAGAGTCTTTTTTCTCCAACATCTGGATCTCCTGCCCAGAGACATCTGGAAAACTGTAATAAATACCAATTTGTATTGCGGGGTTGTGGGGCCGGAGTGCCGGGGCTGGCCATTGTGACCAGAGGCTGGTCCTGCTCCTATGCATTTGTGCCGCTGACCCAGGCCACCGTGCAGCCCAGACAGTGCCGTCCTCTGTGGCCGGCCGGGTGCCAGCTCCCCACCTCCTCGCAGGCCTAAGAGGGGAGGGATTCCGGGGGGCTGGGTTGCAGGAATCAAACCATGCCTGTTCCACATAATCCACGGACAGGTGGATAAAGGATACACCGTAACCAGCCATTGTTTGCTAATGCTTGGTGGCTCCACAGTGGGGTTCCAGCCAAAGCCTTACAGTTATTTTCAGATAATACAAATCACTGACTCCGTGATACAGAGAGAACGTGCCCAGGGCCCGGTGCTTCCCGGGTGCCTGCGCTGGCTCCGCTCGCCTCCTCTCACCCCGTGGAGTCCTCCTGTCCAGCTAAGTCCCGCAGAGCACAGTCGGCTCCTGTAAAGATCTATTCAAAGGCCCTGGGGGGAGCTGCCAGGCCCGAGTAGAGTGGAGTCCTGGGTGCAAGGATGGACACTGAGGGTCCCAGGACGTGGCCTCAACTGAGCTGTCCCATTCAGCTCTGGCCTCATCTCCGTCCCCCAGCAGCTGTCGTTTTCCTCTGCCTGCACCAGCTCCCCCTCTTTGCTCTGCCCAAAATCCCAGCCAGGTGACCAGGGAGATTACGGGGATTTAGAATTAAAATCAATAGGATTGAGAATTAGCATTGAAAGCCGGGATTTGGTCTCAGTATTAATATTTGCTAGTTCTGTGATCTTGGGTTGGCGGCTCACAACAGTGTGATCACAGTCACTGTTGCTGTCATTGCAGTGGCCGCAGCCGTTACAGCAGCAGTGACAGTGATGGGGACAGTAACACGCAGCAGTGCTGTTGGGAGGGGGCTGCTCTTGCCGGCTCTGTGCCTAACCAGCCTCTCGTTGAGCTTCACGTCGACCCTGAGAGTTGGGTGCTGTCACCATGTTTTACAAACACATTAAATATGGACCCAGAATTCAAGGAAGGCCCCATATTACATAATTCCATCTATATGAAATATCCAGAATTGGCAAATCCGTAGAGATAATGTATTAGTCTGGTTTCTCTTGGGAAATAGAACCACAGAACCAATAGGATATATATATATATATACACACACACACACGTGTGTGTGTATAGAGAGAGGGAGAGCGAGAGATTTATTATGGGAATTGGCTCATGTGATTGATTATGGAGATTACGGAGGCCGAGAAGCCCCCCATCTGTGTCTGCGAGCTGGAGAATCAGGAAGCTGGGGGTGCGATTCCATTTGAGTCCAAAGGTGAGGGGGAGAGGGCAGAGGAGATGGTTTGAGTTCCAGAGTCCAAAGGCCTGAGAACCAGAATCTGCAGTGTCCAAGGGCAGGAGAAGGTGGCTGTCATTCCAGTTCAGGGAGAGAGGTGGGCCACGGTGGCTCAGGCCTGTAATCCCAGCACTCTGGGAGTCCGAGATGGGAGGATCACTTGAGCTCAGGAGTTCGAGACCAATGTGAGCCAGAGCAAGACCTCATCTCCATTAAAAAAAAAATAGTGAAAAAAAATGAGAGAGAAAACAGTTCAGGCAGAGAGAAAGAGAGAGAGAGAAAGAGAGAGAGAGAGAGAGAGAGAGAGAGAAGGAATTCATCCTCCTCCGCCTCTTTGTTCTGTCCGGGCCCTCAGTGGATTGGATGATGTCCACCCACACTGGTGAAAGTGATCTTCCCTATCCAGTCTACTGATTCAAATGCTCATCTCACCTGGAAACACCTCACGGCCACACCCGGGAAGAGTGCTTTACCAGGTATCAGGGCATCCCTTCGCCCAGTCAAGTTGACATGTAAAATTAACCATCGCAGACAGAAAGCAGATTAGTGGTTGCCAGGGGTTGGTGGCAGGGAAAACGGGGTGACTGCTAATGGGTACAGGGTTTTCTTTGGGGGTGATGAAAATGTTCTGGACCTAGATAGTGGTGATGGTTGCACAGCACAGTGGAGGTATTAAGTGCCACTGAATCGATTACTTTAAAATAGTCAAAATGGTGAATTTTATGTTACGTGTATTTTACCACAATTAAAAAAAAAATCAAGGAACTTGTGCAACTCTGAGTGTTTATGATGCAATCATCTTGCTCCCTTGCTTCTTTGACTTAACTTGGCTTTGCCTTCCCCAGCTGCGGAATGTGGGGAATAAAATCCCTGGCAGATGTTATGCGATTTGTGGGGCCCAGTGCAAAATGCAAATGCAGGCTCTCTTATTAAAAAATTATTAAGAGATTCAAGGTGCAGACAGCAGAGCATGAAACCGAGTGCACGGGCCACCTGCGTGTCAGGCCCACGTGACTACACGAGCCGCAGGCCCACAGAGCTGGCCCTGTGCACCGGGCAATGGCGGTGTCCACACAGGATAACACGTGTGAAGGTGCGATGGTCAGAACTGGAAAGCAAGGTCGTGTCTCCTTACAGATCAAAGAAGCTGCAGATGTGGCCCATCCATTCCAGACACATGGACCCAGCTTGAAATCATGAGCAAGGATTTAACTGAGATGCAGTTCCAGATGCAGCTTCAACCATCCCAAGAGCTCTTTATTCAGCAACAAGAATAACAGTAATGGGAAGGAGAAGGAGGAAGAGAAGAGAACATCCACCGTTTATTGCACAACTGGCATTGTGCCTGGTACAGGAGAAACATTTAATCACATAGCCCGTCAGGGGCAGAGCTGGGGCTGCAAACCCAAGGTCTACCTGATTCCAAAGCCCACGATCTTATCCAGAACTTACTCACGGACAATGCACGGGTGAAGCTATGCAAAAGCAATCAACAATGAAAACATCTCCGTGGAAGGCTTGTCATCATCCAATGGTCTTCCAGAGAGAAACCGGCAAAACCCTCAGCTGAGTGCTGCTTAAGAAAGTGTCTTTGCACTGGGCAAAGCTCTGTGGCTCTTTCTTCATCCGGGCTCTCCCATCCTCCCACCTCTTCTGTGTCTGGCACAGTTCACCTCCCTCATGTCACCCGTGTTTTGCTTGGAGGTGTCTAATTGCAACGACGGAGCATTCTCCACTTCCCCGCTTGCAGGTGTTCAAAGTCACGGCCTGAGCACACAGCTTCGTCACTGCTCTTTTCGTCTTGTTTACCAGGGCATCCTCTCTGAACCACCTGACAGCATCCCAGCTCCCCTGAGGATCCTGAAGTCACGGAGAGTAGGGGGGTGGGGGCGCTCCTCTTCCGGCTCCTGTCTCTCTGGTCCACACCAGGAGTGTTGGGTTCCTTGATGGGTGCTGCATGAGAAAGCAGCGTCAGCAGGGCATAGCTGGATGTGGGCTCCCCCAACCCCTGGTGGGGCCCCCACCTGCTGGTATCCCTGCTGCCCATCACCCACCCTGGCCCGCTCTGAGGTTTGCAACCATGTAAATGTTCGTGTGCATCCGACTCACACTCAGTCTGCCTGGGAGACTGCAAAACACGGCCTCCATGTTTTTATAACCAACCTTCAGAGCCCGGATCAAATCCTGCTTCTTTCTTGACTTTTATTTATTTATTTATTTTTAATTTCGCCCTACGTGGAGTTCGGTCCACGGCAGGTACTCAGGCAAATGGAATCCATAAACCTTTGAGGAAAGGAGCAAATAGAACTAGACCAGGAAGTGTTACAATGATGCTGACTGCAGGAGCCCGGCGGCGTTGCTGCTGGCAGTCTAGCTGCACGCGCCTTCGGTTTCCCCCCGTGTGGAGCCAGGTAGGAGATTTGGGAACCGCCCAGATGGGAATGAGGGTTTGCCTGCCAGGCGAGGGGTCACCTGTGCTGTGCTAAAAAGCCGACTCCCTGCCTGCTCCGTCTGCTGTTCCTGATGCCGAAGGAACCACATTTCTTACCGTAGACATTGGTTGGGGTCCCTGGTGACCGGGCAGGGACGATGCATGGACAGTCACGCAGGATGCCTGGCCCACACTGAGGAAAGCAGTAAACAGTGGCTCTTCAAAAAGTGGTAGTGAGTGTTGGAACAGAGAAACGTCCTGCCTCGCTGAATGACATCGACCTGCGGCTCAGGGTGCCCGGCTGTCTCCGCCATCCAATCTGTCCTCCTAAATCCCTCTTCTCCGGCTGTCATCTGCGCTGCCTTTGTCCGGAGGGTCCAGCCCTGTGGGGGTGGCCCTTGCGCCCGAGGCCCCCTTGTCTGCTTGTCAGTGCTGAGCTGTGTCCTCTGCAGTGGCAGACACTGTCTCCCGCCTCCGCCCCGCGTGCTGCCCACGGCATTCTTTCCCGCCTGAACCCAGCCGGCCCTGTGGCCTGCGTGTCCTCATCCTGTGTCTATCTTTGGTTTCATCGACTTCCAATCTAGTTCTTTTTGTTAGTTTCTCTCCTGATACCGTTCGCACCACCCCCACGTGTTCTTTTCTTTCCCTCGGTTGGCGTGTCCTCCTCTGTAGAGACTGTTCCCTGGCCCTTCCCCCGCCGTGGCCATGGGTCATTGTCACCTTTCTGTCCTCAGAGCCCCACGTTCCTATGGGCTCTCTCTGGCTCCCGTCTTTCTGCAACAACACATCTTCCCCCACATTCTTTGGCACCATTGTCAGCCTTGGCGTCTCCCTATAGCTCCAGAAACACCTGGAATACCCCCCTGCCCAGCTCCTCTGCTGCGGGGGGCCCTCCCCTGCCCTCTCACCCCTCCAGCCCAGGTGGGAACCACATGGGTCACCCCAGCTCCCAGAGGGGTGAAAGGAGGGCATAGCTCACTGTGGCTTGCAGCCAACCCCATCCCCAGGCTCTGTGGGCCCCAGCACACTGGCATCGCCATGGCTCTCTGGAGATGTTGCTGTCAATGCTGGGCTCAGGTGCCCACCCTGAGAGCCCCTGGACCTGCAGGAACCCTTTAATTAAGGGGAAAAGCAGAAAGCGGAGTTAGTCAGGACCACACTCTCTCAGTGCACGCTTGCTGCTTTCACGCTCCTGAGCATGTGACAGCCATGGGTCCTTGCTCATTCTCAGTGTAGAACCATGAGAATAAATAAGTTGTTCCTGGGAACCAAGACCCTTAAGAACCTGTAAACTTCACTGGCAATTAAGTGACCAGTGTGCTCACTGTATACTTGTAGGAATCATTAAGAAAGTGGGTTTAATAATAATAGCAATAACATAAATAATAAGAATAACACCGTGCTTGGCACAGAGTGAGCATTTGCTAACTAAATGTTATCTAGGTATTGAGGTATGATAAATAACTATCATGGAGGAATCTGATTTATTAAAATAATGTCTTGCAGTGAATTGTTAGCAAACAGAATCTTTCTTCCATTGCTGGGGGAGGCACAGTGAGAACGGTTTGAGTGGGCAGGTGTTGTATAACCGTGTGTTTTGGACGCTCGTTAAGGTTTGCTTAGTGTCACTGTCAGGCCCTCTGAGTGAGCGAGGGGAAGGTGAGACGGTGTCTTTAGGACATTTCAGATCTGGTTGGGGCTCGGTGCAACTGCTTCTGGCAGGTCTAAAATATCAAAGGCTAGAACAAGGCAATTGGCCCGAGACTCTGCAGGACAAATTTCAAAGGTTGCAGCCACAAGTTACTGAATATTAACTCTCCATCGAATGCCCCCCGTCATGTGCCAATACAATTTTCAGAGTGTGCTGGCCAAGATGTCTCAGATATATTTTTCATCTCAGCTCCCCTAAGACCCCATTAGAGCTTTGGTGTCTGCTGGAAAAGCAACCCGAGAACAGTGGTCCTGGTAGCCACGGCTCTAAGCACTTGATGTGCATTAGATAATTGCATTCTCTGAACAATCCTGTGCATAGAGAGTGTCATTATTCCCACTTTATAGTTAAAGAAACTGAGACCCAGTGAAGCTCCGTAACCAGCAAGTTACAGGGGCCGGCACCCAGGTCTGCCTGTGCTGTTGACGACCTCCCTGAATGGCTCCTGGTGGTTTACTCAGAACACGGAACAGTTTAGTTGACCCGCGGAATCTGACCTGCTGAGTCAGACTGCGGGAAATGGAATCCAAGCGTTAAGCAGAGTTAACGTATAACGTTCCGGAATACCCTCCCGGAGTGTTTAACGCGCGACAAGCAAGTGGCTGCAAAGAGCTCAGTGTGGTTTGTTTCTCGCTGTGACTTGCACCTGCACCCAGGGGGCCAGAAACAGCCCGATCCATCCCGATCGCAGTTTCGCAGACGCCCCTGCTGCACGCAACAGATGTCTTTCGATACTGCAATATTCCCAACTGTCAGAGCTGAAAAAGCAATAAATAATAATGTTCTCACATTTACATAGCAATCGAACACACTGCATAGTAGAATAACTTTGTTTCTTTTCATTTCAATATTTTGTAATGCCTCCTGAATTTTCTTGGGACGTTTGCATATCATTCCCAGGATGCTCATGGAGAGCAAATATTTAGACTACAGGGACATTATTCAGTTTTAGAACACATTTTTTTTTTCAGGAAAATAAATGTTACTTAAAGCAGATGGTGCTACTGTCTCTGATGCACAGCTCGGAAGGCTCCTTAATTTATTTTTACACTCTTTGTGTGGCACTATCTTTAAAACATCCCCTTATGGCAACCGCAGATGTGTATGAGGCACTGACCATCTTTTTTTCTTCTTCTTCCCTGCTGAAGATTTGTACAGAAGGAAGCTAATCCCAAACAAACCCCAATGTGGGTTATCCTTCATTAAAAATAAATCTATAGCTTTCAGGCCACTACAACAAAACTCAAAGGGCCGCCTTGATACTTTGTTGTACAGACTTGCGTAGAGCTACAAAGTACTCAGAGCAAGCAGGCGTTTGTTCACGTCGGGAAAAACTTGTTATTCTGAGATTTGCGACATGACATTGGTTGTGATTTATGAGGTCCTGCCGTTTCAGACTTTGTCAGCATTAACTTAACGCAAGGATTCCAATGAGAGGTGCGAGCTTTGTGGTGCTGTGAGCAAATTTCAGAATCCATGAGCTTTGTCCAATCTGGTCAAAATTTGTGCATTAGGAGGAGAAATGCGGAGGCGGTAGCGGCATGAAGAATTGGAGGCAGGGCAGCAAAAAGGCAGCTTAGACCTTGCTCCCCGAGTCAATATCCTTACAGCAGGGTAAGCAACATGCGATACTTAATAGCAAGGAGTTGCATTTAATTTAATTTAGTTTCCCTGATTATTGAAAAATGGTTACAGGAAGATTAAGCTTTAAAAGTAATGGCATTAGCAAATAGCAACGGGAGGCAGCGATCCATCAATCTACAAAGCACTGCGCGCCTTGACTCCACTTCCTTTGACTTTATTATTAATAACAATGAATGATCGTGGCCAGGCTTTCTGAGTAGCTCTCATTTCAGAATTCCAAGGCACTGTCCCAAGATTAACCTGTTCACTCATATACCGTTGCAGTTCCTGAGTTCAAGGTCAATGGGTGACAGAACCCCATGGAGGGAGGAGGGGCTTGCAGGTTGGCGCTGCCAGCCCTCCCGAGCTTGCCAGCCTGCAGCTCCCTGGAGACCCTGCCCAGGTGGTGCTGGACCCCGGCCCACGGGGAGCTGGAGCTGTGGGCAGGCCACCCACGGCATGGGAAAAGGGCAGCAGCTCTGACTTTCGTCACTGCTCTGTCACTCCCCAAGTCTCAGCTGGCTCATCCATTGAATGGGGGTGAGGATGGAGGAAGATTAAGACCTCGGGGGCTGCCTGAGATGGGGTGTGTAAACAATGGTGTTAGAACGTGATCAGCAACTATGAGTCCACTTCCCACGCGAGATGGGCAACCTAGTCCTGCCCTTGCTTACATGGGTGTCCTGAAAATCACATGAAGACCAGCAGGGATTGATCAAGCAGATGTTTACCTGATCTCTGAGAGGAACTTGGTACCACGATGAAGCCAAATGCACGTGAACAGGGCCCAGCCCTTGATACCCACATCCGAGTCGGCAATGAAAGGAAAAAATGGTAAAACTCTGTGTGGAAAGGGAGGCGTATAAAGAGTCCTATGGATTCAAAGAGAACAAGAAAGGAAGCCTTCCTGGGTTTATAAATTCATTCATTCATTCATCCACTCATTAATTCATTTTTTCAGGCAAGACATTTAACTGAGCATCTACTATGTGCCAGGCGTTATTCTAGGTGCCAGGATTAGGAGTGAACGAAACAGGTCTTCGGGTTGTGCACCTTCCAAAAGGGAGGGGGCAGCCAGAAAGGAGCGTGGATAGACGTGGGCTGTCTGGTCCTGTGGCCACCCTGAGAATCCCCTCTCCCTATAAGGAGCGCGACTGACCAGGGTGCTTTCAATCATGCCTGCGTTTGCACCCAGGGCAAGGACTGAGTGCTGCAGGAGTTCCAGGGCAACCCCGTCGCTGGGAGATGCGGGACTCCCTTCTTGGCCAGCTTTGGCTTGAGGACTCCACAACGGCTTTGCCAAAGCGACCTGAGACCTCCCGGCAGCCCGGCTTTCACCAGCCTTCTCCCTGCTCCCTTCACTGGGGTGGAGCTGCAGGGGCTCCGGCCCTCCCAGGCTTTTCGGGTTCCCTCCCGGTTTCTTTCAGGGACATTTTCCCTAATAACATCCTGCATGGTCGACCCCGTCCTGGTGTCTGCTTCTGGAGAACCAGATTGATGCAGATGTTTTGTAGAAAACTAAGGCAGAGCAAAGGGGAGGAGAGGGATGGGGCGTGGGGGCCTCGGGCAGCCGGCTGTTCCAATTTCTGAGACGAGACAGCTCTTGGCAGCGGGCGCTTCCAGGGCAGTGCTCCTGAGAGAGGATCTCGTAGCTGGCAGGTACGTGGCAGGGGGAGGAGCTGCGTGTGGCTGACACGGAGCCAGTGAGGGGAAGGGGGTCAGAGACAGGGACCCGCAGGCCGCTAGGGACAGACCTGTGAAGGCTTTTAGGCCATGGGAAGCAGTTTGGCTCTCATCCGGGTGAGGCAAAGGCCGCTGAAAGCCACGATCTTAGTGACATCCCGCCAGGCTCCCTCCAGCCGCTGGCTGAGAATAAGCTGTGTGCGAGGGGAGAGGGCACAGCGGGGTGACAGGAGAACTAGTGGACCTGCGCCGTGAGGCCTCCGAGGGGAGGTAGAGGCAGCCTGGAGCAGCTTGGCAGCCCCGAGGAGGTTGGAGGGGCCGGGTCCGGCATCTATCTGGAGAGTAGAGTCGCCCGCGCTTCCTGACGGGCTGGTCACAGCGTACAGGACAGCCTCGGGTCCACCTGGGTCAGTGGCGGCCCCCTTTAGTAGTGTGGGGCACCTGGGAAGAAGCAGAGCTTGGAGGAACATCTGACCTTCTGTTCTGGAAAGGCCGTGTTTGAGACATCCACAGAGAGACAGCTGGAAGCAGAGGGACGTGCAAATCCAGGTCTCCGGCGACGTAAAGGCGGCGCCATCTTTTGAGCTGAACCTCAATGGACAGTGGACTTTCCCCGGGTGCAGACCCAGGAGAGCGTCTGTGGTGAGCAGAGCAGGACACAGATGCGACAGGTGCAGCCCAGAGAGCACCTGGGACAGGGAGAAGGGCCCTGCCAGGGGAGGTGGGGCTGAGGGGTACAGGCTCTCCATGTTTGTCTTGGCCAGTGCCCACTTGACCGGGCCACGGGGTGCCCAGGTGCCTGGTTACACCCGAGTTCTGGGTGTGTCTGCAAGGGCACTCTTGGATTAGATTACTATTTGGATTGGTGGACTGAGCAAAGCAGGTGGTCCCCCAACGTGTGTGGACGTCGTCTAGTCTGACGATGGCCTAATGGGATAGAAGGCTGAGCGTGAAGGACCTGCTTCTCTGACTGTCCTCAAGCCGGGATGTGGGTCTCCTCCTTCCAACTCAGACGTGGACTGGAACTTACGCCACTGGCTCTCCTGGGCCTCCCGCTTGTTGCTTTTGTGTGTGTGTGTGTGAATGTATAGGGGTGTGTGTGTGTGTGTGTGTGTGTGTGTGTGTGTGTGTGTATCCTATTGATTCAGTTACTCTGAAGAACCCAGACTAACACACAACCGGTTTGTTTTTCTGTAGGTGTTACAGAACCACTAAAATTTTCCAAAGCAGGAAAATTCTACTCTCTGTTTCTATGAATATGACTTTTTTTTTTTTTTTTGAGACGGTCTCACTCTGTCTCCCCAGCTAGAGTGAAGTGGGTCATCACAGCTCGCAGCAACCTCAAACTCCTGGGCTCAAGGGATCCTCCTACCTCAGCCTCCTGAGTACTTGGGACTACAGGTGCACACCACCATGCCCAACTAATTTTTTCTAATTTTAGTAGAGACGGGGTCTCACTGTTGCTCAGGCTGGTCTCAGACTCCTGACTTCAAGTGATGCGCCTGCCTCAGCCTCCCAGAGTGCTAGGTTAGATTACAGGCGTGAGCCACCGCGCCCAGCTGAGTTTGACCACTTTAGATAC
Source organism: Propithecus perrieri (assembly GCA_963574695.1). Lineage (NCBI taxonomy): Eukaryota > Metazoa > Chordata > Mammalia > Primates > Indriidae > Propithecus > Propithecus perrieri. The sequence goes on along the minus strand of CAUYRB010077014.1, from coordinate 10,987 downwards.
CTCTTGTAAGTGGAATCATGCAGAACTTGCACTTCAGTGACTGGCTTGTTTTACTTAACATATGCCCTCCGGTTTCATCCATGTTGCTGCATGTGTCGGAACTTCCTTCTTCTCTAAGGCGGAATAATTTCCACTGTATGGATAGACCGCATCTCTGTACCATCCATCTATCCACGGATATGCGATTGTTTCCACGTCTTGGCTACTGAGAACAGTGCTGCCGGGAACACGTGGATGCAAATATCTCTTTGGGATTTTGATTCCAATTCTTTGGACATATACTCGGAAATGGAGTGTGTGGACGGTATGGTAAATCTTCTTTTAATTTTCTTGGAGAACTGCCGTACCGCTTTCCACTTCCATTCCCACCAACAGTTCACAAGGTTTTCCAGGTTCTCTGCATCCTCGCCCATGCTTGCTATTTTTTGGTATTTTTTTAAATATAATAACTGCCCTAGCAGGTGTGGGGTGATATCTCATTGTGGTTTTGTGTTAATCCCAAATAAATAAAAATATTCAGAAATTTAAGTGTGACTCAAACCATATCGTCATCCAAGAACGTTCTCTCCTGCCTCTTCCCAGTTGGCCCCGCCCCTCCCCTACTGCAACCATTTCTCCGATTTTGAATTTTTTTTTTACTATGGCTTTGCCTATTCTAGAACATACAAATGGAAATATACAATATAGGCTCTTTGGTGTAACGTGTCTTTCTTCTAGGTCTGCGGTCCCCAAGTCCTGGGCCACGCAGCAGGAGGTGAGCAGTGGGGCAAGTGAGTGAAGCTTGATCTGTATTTGCAGCTGCTCCCCATCACAGGCATCACCGCCTGAGCTCTGCCTCCTGTCAGGTCAGCAGTGGCATTAGATTCCCACAGCAGCGAACCCTACTGTAAACTGCACACGCAAGGGGTCTAGATTGGAGCTCCTCATGAGAATCTAATGCCTGATGATCTGAGGTGGAGCTGAGGCAGTGATGCTAGTGCTGTGAGCGGCTGCAAATACAGATCATCATTAGCAGAGAGGTTTGACTGCACAGTAAATGTGATGCACTTGAATCATCCTGAAACCATCCCCACCCCATCTGTGGAAAAGTTGTCTTCCATGAAACTGGTCCCTGGTTCCAAAAAAGGTTGGAGACTGCTGATCTAGCCTATTTTTAATTTTTAAAATTCATCCATATTGTAGTATGTATGAGCAGTCCATTCTTTTAAAATTTGGAGTAGAATTCCATTGTACAAGTACACTAACACTTTTTTACTTCTTTTCCTGGTGATGGTCACTGGGCCATTTCCAGTTTTTGACTATTAGGAAGGAACTACTACATTCGCACATAAATCATTTTGTGGACATGTGCTTGCATTTCTCATGCAAACGAGCCCGGGAATGGAATGTTGCATGTTTTTTTAACTCTTATGAGAAAATGCCGGGCCGTTTTCCTAAGAAACTGTACCATTCTACACTCCCATCAACAATGTACGAGAGTCGAGGTGCCCCTCATTCTTACCAACATTTCGTATTGTTAGTCTTTCTAAGTTCAGCTATTCTAGAGGATGTCAAGTTCCATCACATTGTGATTTTAATTTGCATTCGTATGATATTGACTGATGTTGCATGAAAACTAACGATATTGAGCACTTGTTCACGTGCTCATCGATCATTCACATACCTTCGAGAGGTGTCTGCTCAAAAGTTTGTCTCTCTTTAATTGGGTTGTTTTGTTTTGTTTTTTCTTTTTGATGTTGAATTCCTGCTACTATTGTAGGGGTCCTTTATATGTTCCATAACACATTTTCTCTTTTCTATGGCCTGTCCATTCATGTTATTCATTGAGTCTTTTGCTGAGCAGAAATTTGAAATATTAATGAAGTTGAAGGCATTTTTTTCCTTTATGGTTATTGTTTTCTATGTGATGTCTAAGAAAATGTTGTGTACCTCCAAGTCACAAAATATTCTTCTGCAATTTTCTCTTCTGGAAGCTTTATATTATAACTTTAAGTTTTATATTTAGGGCTAGTCTCCATCTCAAATTAAATTTTGTGTAAGGTAAGAAGTAGAGATCAAAATTCACATTTCACAGCATGGGTAGCTGGTTGTTTCAGAACCACTTGTCACAAAGGATATTGTTTCCCTAGCAATGACCTTGGCACCTTTGCTGAGTATCGATTGACCATGTACGTGTGTGTCCAGTGCTGTATTTTGTTCAGCTAATCTTTACGTCTATGTGAATGCCAATACCACACTAACTTGGAAACAGATATTCTAAATAATTTTATTCTTTTGTTTCAAACATTGTTTTTGCTATTCTAGGTCCTTTGAATTTTCATATACATTTTAGATTCAGCTCATCAAATCTTACGTAGATGCCTACTGGAACGTAGATTGTGATTAAGTTGAATTTGCAGATCAATTTTGGGAGAACTAACCTTAAGATCAAGCCCTCCATCCCATGGACAACCCAATTCACTTGGCTCCTTTATTCATTTTAGCTTCGTGTCATGACTTTCAGTACAGCGCTCTTGCACAACTTTTATTAAATTTATTCTCAATTAATTTATAATTAATGAAGCTATGAGTAATATAAATGGAACCTATATTAAATATAAATGGACTTTTAAAATTAAATATACAACGGTCCATTGCTAGTTTATAGAATTGTGATTGATTTGTTTGTGCTGAGCTCATCTCTATGGCACAGCTGAATTTACTTACTGGTTATGATAGTTGTTTGCAGATTTCTTAGGATTTCCTGTTAAAGGAGTCATCCACCTGTGAGCTGAGATAGGTGTTCATCTTCCTTCCTAATCTTTACGTGTTTATTTTTCTTGACTCATTATAATGGCTGAAGTGGCTACTCAGTTAGACGACAAATGATGAGAGTGAACAACCTCACTTTGTTCTCTTCTTAGGGGGAAGGCAGCTCATGAGATAGCATTCAGTATGGACTCGGCTGTAGGTGTTTTCATTTTTATTTTTTGTCAGATTGAGAAAACTTAAAATCCTAACTTGGTAATTTTTAACATCAATTGGTACTCAATTTTGTCAAATGCTTTTTTGAATTTATTTAAACTAACATTTGATTCATGGTGTTAATACGGTGAATCCTATTGGTTGATTTTCAAATATTAAATCAACCTTGAATTTTTAACATTAATACAACCCAACATAATGCATTATCTTTTTGTATATTGCTGATTTTAATTTACTGAAAGTTTATTATGAATTTTTGCAGCTATGTTCAGGAGAGATAGTGAGCTACAGTTTTCCCTTCCTCCCTTCCTTCCTTCCTTTGTTTCTTTCTTCTTTCCACTTCCTCCCTTCCTCCTTTCCTTCTTTCCTTCCTTCCTTCCTTCCTTCCTTCCTTCCTTCCTTCTTTCTTTCTTCCTTATGCATTTTTCATGTTTTGGCAGCCTCAGTACTGCTGGTCTCATAAAACAATTTGGAAGGAATTCCCTTCTTTTATCTTTTCTGAAAGCGTTCATGGAGGATCATATGATTTCTTCCTTGAATACTTCATAGAATTCCCAAGTGAAACTATCCGGGCCTGGAGCTTTACCCATCAGAAGATTCTTGAAAATAAAATCCACTGGTTTAATAAATACTGGGCTATTTATAGTTTCTATTTCATCTTATATTGGTTTTGATAAGTTGTATTTTTCCAGAAATCTGTCCATTTCACCTAACTTGTTAAATTTAGCAGCAAAAAGTTGTTCTTAACATTCCCTTGCTGTCCTGCAGTGTCTGTGGGACCTGCGGTGACATCCCTCGCACTGCCTGATGGAGCCCGTCTGTGTTACGTCTGGTTTGTTCTTGATTGGTATCTACATGTTTACCATTTTTAAAAAATTTTCAAAGCCCAAACATTTTGTTTCATTATTTTTTCTCTGTTTTATTGATTTCTGCTCTTATATTTATTTCTTTTTTTCTGTTTACTTTGTTCTTCTATTTGTGGCATTTTATGTGGCATCTTAGACCACTGATTTTAGACCTTTTTTCTTCTCTAATATAAATATTTAAAGCTGTATGTTTCTTTGTGTTGCTGCTTTAGCAACATCCCACAAATTTTGACACAGTGTATTTTCATTGTCACTCAGTTTCTTTCTCCCTGCGGAGGAAGGCAAGTTGAGTCTCTGTGCATGTGTAGTTCAGGGGCCTCCAGCGACGCAGGCAGCGTTTATACACAGAGTATTTTGCTCCTGCTTTGAGGCTGTCTTCTGTCTAGAATCGCCCCTCCTCCCATCTTTCCAGCTGATGACATTGCCCCAAATCCTTCCCCTGGCTTTTCAAGCCTGTTCAATGTTGGTTTCTTTCTGGGTTTTATCCACCTTGTATCCCTGATGCAGTCCTGACCTCGGACAGAAAGAAACTTACCCAGGCCAGTCCTTTCTCTCCAGCGTGGGGGTCCCTTCCGGTTTCTGCCCGAGTGTGGTTACTTCCGGTGTCTTCTGAAGTTTATAGCTGTCAGTTGTGAGAGGGTCTGTCTGATAAGAGCTACTTTTCCATTTCCAGAAGAAGAACATTGGTGGGTTTACTTTTAATGACTTTGCAAAGAGCGAGTTTCGTCAAGCAGAGGGAAGTCTCATTGCAGGAAGTTAGAGATGCCTGCTGGGGAGGTGGAGTGTCAAATGCAAGGAAGTTTACAAGGAAAACAGAGGGGGGCACGCTTCGAGATACATATCCTGCATAGACAAGGTCAAGTTTTATCTTGTTCACCAGTGCACTCTAGTGCCTGACACCAGGCCCAGCTTCTGTCAGGTGATTTATTAATATTTGTTGTGTGGATTTGAACACTCTGTTCATTTGTTATATGCAAATCCTAGAGTTGACATATAGCAACTGTCCTGATTAGAATTTAAGTTTTACTACGTATAACAGGGACATAAAACAACAGTGACTTAAACAAAATGAAAGTTTATTTCTCCCTCATATAAGCTTCTAAGTTAACATCATGGCCTTTTTCTGCAAAGTTATCCAGGAGCTGAGGTTGTTTCCTGTTTCGATGCTCTTCCCTGCCTTCCGTGTCGTCCTGCATTTCAAGGGAATGACATGGATGTTACACATTTGTCACTTCTGACCACATTCCACTGGCAATGCTTTAGTCAGATTATCGTATCAAGCTGCAAGGGAGGCCGAGAAGTGCAGCTTTCTCTCTGGTCAGCTGCTACCCAACGGGAAAATCTACTACAATGAAGGAAGTGGAGAACAGATATTGGGGGACCAGTGCCATATTGGTAGGAAAAAATTAGTAGAACAAACATATTAGAGTTTTTTTAATTTCTATTTTATTGCTTATTTTGTAGTTTTCTTATTTTGGAATTTGCTCTAGGATTGCAGTGTATACCCTTCATTTATACTGTCTACTCAGATACTGTATCATTTCAGTCTTCGCAAATGAAAGAACTTTACAAAAATATAATTCTACCTGCTTCTCTCAGCCTTTGTGCTATTGTTGTGATATGTCTTAATTCTATGAATGCTATAATAAAACCCATGTTATATAATAATACTATTTTTTCCTCAGTCAATAGCTTTCCTTTTAAGAAAATTAATAGAAGGAATAAGCTGTATTTAAAAAAATATTTAGTTCCACATTTACCATTTTCTTTGCTCCGTATTCCTTTCTGTGGATACATATTTCCACCTGGTACCGTTTGCCTTTAGCTTGGATAGATAATATTCTTTAGTATTTCTTATGGAGAAGTTCAGATGGTAACACATTCTCTCCACATTGTTTCTAATTTCACTCTCCTTTTTGAAAGATATTTTCATTGGGTATAGAATTCTGCATTAACAGTTTCTTTTTGTGCTTTCAAGTTGTAATTTCATTTAAGATAACAGTCTCCAGTTCTACCCATGTTGCTGCTTGTTTTCCGGTGAGTGTTCCTTCCACATGTGCACATGAGTGTTGGTCGATTAGTTCCAATTTAGTGGCGAGTACATGTAGTGTTTCTTTTTCCATTCTTGTGATACTTCACTTAGAAGAATAGTCTCCAGTTCTATCCAGGTTAATACAAGAAGTATTAGTTCACCATTTTTTATGGCTGAGTAGAACTCCATAGTACACATATACCACATTTTATTAATCCACTCACGTATTGATGGGCACTTGGGTTGTTCCAGTCAGACACAGAAAGACAAATACAGCATGTGCTCACTTACAAGTGGGAGCTAAGTAATATGGACACGTGGAAGCAGAGTGTGGGGTGATGGACAATGGAGACTTGGAGGGGCGAGCGGGGTGGGAGGGTGTGGATGGTGGGAGGTGCTTGGTGGGTACAATGTGCCTTGCTCCATGATGGGTGCACTGAGGCCCTGACGTCACCAGCATGCAATTAATTAATATAAATGCAGCAAAATTTCACTTGTACCCCATGCATGTATACAAATAAAAAAGGAAAAAAAATAAAGTTGTCATTCCACTGTTTTTTGTCCTTCATTATTTCTGACGAGAAGTCAACCATCATTCATATTGTTGTTCGTTATATTTGTGATTTAGCTGCTTTTAAGATTTTTTTCTTTAGCTGTAGTTTTCAGCAGTTTGACCATAATGTACTTAGGCATGGTTATCTTTGTATTTATCTACGTAGGGTCTTCTGTGCTTCTTGGATTTGTCAGTGTTTTCCAGCGAATTTATCAAAAATTTTGATCATTATGCCTTCTTCTAATTCTCTCTCTCTCTCTCTCTCTCTCTCTCTCTCTCCCCTTTCCTTCTGGGATTCCAATTGCACGTATGTTAGGCCATTTGAAATTATCCCACAGGGAAACTCTGCTCACAGTTTTAAATTCATTGTTTTTTCCTGTTCTTCAGATTGGATAAACTCTTTCTCTTTTTTTAAAGTTCTCTGACCTTTTCTTATTTCTTCTTCAATCTTCTGTTAAGCCTATCTAGTAATTTTTATTATGTCAGATATAGTAGTTTTCAGCTCCAAAGTTTCCACTGGTTATTTTTAAGGACAGATGGTCCCAAACTTAAGGCAGTTTGGCTTAGGGTTTTTTGATGTTGCAGTGGCCCCAAAGTGATATGCATTCAGTAGAAATCATATTTCGAGTACCTGTACAACCATCCTGTTTTTTTCTTTTAGTAAAATATTTTGTAACTTACATGAGACATTCAATGCTTTATTATAAAATAGGCTTTGTGTTAGATGACTTTGCCCAAATGTAGGCTAATGTAAGTGTTCTGAGCAAATTTAAGACAGCCTAGGCTAAGCTATGACGTTTCATACATTAGATGTGTTAAATGCATTTTGTCTTACAATATTTTCAGCTTATGATGAGTTTATTAAAACGTATCCTCATTGTAAGTTGAGAAGCATATATATGCACTTTCATTACCATGATGAGATTTCCAGTGCATTTATGCTCGCAGACTATACTTTTAATCAGTCCTTCAGCATATTCATCAGAGCTGCTTTAAATCTTTGTCTGCTAATCCCATCATCTTTGTCATCCACGGGATGTTTGTATTAAATGGTTTCTTTTGATGATAAATAAAAATTTCCCAGTTTTATGTATTTCTAGTAATGTTTTTAATGCTGGACATTGTGTATGATACATTGTAAGAAATCTGTATGATGCTGTCTTCCTTTAAACAGTGTTCAGCCTTTCTCTGTGAGATGGTATACTTGCAGGCTTCTCTCCTGAATCCTGTCTGACCTTGGTTTTAGGTTTTGTTGAAGAGTTAGGGTGTCTGGGGTAGCTCTTGCCCTGGGTCATGGTTCTAACTTCTAATGTGTACCTTTTATGGCGTTTTAATGGAAGTTCCAGATGGCTAAGGAGACCTATTCCCAGTGCTGTGAGATTTCTGGTCTTGTTCTTCTCTGGACCTCATAGGAGCCACTCTCTGCTCATATTCAAAAAGCCATGTCTTGTGTGAGCACAGCCCAACCCTTGACCACACAGCCATGGGGAAACCCCTGTAGGCTTCTGGGCCCCTATTTCAGCTCCTTTTTCTGCAGTATTCTTCCTCAGAAATTTCAGCTGTTTCAGTGTCACCAAAGTCAAGTCTCTGCCCCTTCAGCTCTGCGGGACCACCGTGCACTGCCTTGTCCCCAGGAAGAGAGCTGAGGGAATGTCAGGTTCACCTCATATGTTTTTCTCTCTCAGAGATTGAGTTCCTTTGCTATTTTCCAGTGCGTGAAAACATTTCCTTGTATAATACATTTGGTCCAGGTTTGTAGGTGTTCATAGCAGGAAGGAAAGTTCAATACCACTTACTTTTGCCAGGAGCAGAAGTTCTAGGGCTTCTTCTTCATTTTACGAAGAGCATCTGTAGAGCGAGTACAGTTGGACGTGCTTCCTTTCCATGGTCCATGTTGGGTCCAGTTCAACCAGGCACTTAGTCATGGAGCTAAGACCCATTTTTGTAAGACTGTAGGCTATTTCCAAGGAAACCACTTCAATTCTCTGTCCCACAGCCCCTCCCCAATTCCCTATGACGTGATCTGATATTTCAAGGAGAATTCATCAGAACGAAGTCTCCTTTTGAAGTAGAGAAGAACACAGATGTTCTGAATGCTGGCTCCCGTCTTCCTTTCCAGGCTTATTTTCAACATCCCTTTTGGAGGAGCAGATATTAAACTCATTCACTCCCTGCCCCATCTTGTCTCCATAGCTCTAATCCCAGGATGATGCAGCCTTCCTTGATTACCCTAGACCGAAGCAATCACTCTCCACTCTGACCTTTTGTCATTACTGTCCAAACAATTCATTTGGCAATTAATCATGTCTTGCCTTAGGTTATCTCTTTGCTCATTGTCTAGAAATGACATTTGAATCTCCTATTGTATAACTTTTTACAGAAATGTCTTGCCTCCTCATCTACACTGTAAGCTTCTTGATGGCAGGGCCTATGCCCCACCTGGCACAGTATATTGCAAGTAAAGCAATATATATTCCATAGTCATGTGATTATGATCACATAGTTTCTAATGAGAATATTGGCACAGTCAGGGACACAAGCAATTATACTTAGGGAAGAGTCCTGTTGGATGCTAATGCATTTATTTTATCAGACCTAGTCCACATTTTGTCTGAAATTATTTGTCCTTCTGGATCAAAGACGGAGGCTCAGTAATTGCTCATAATTTCTGGAACCTTATCCCTGGGCACTGGAGAGAACTACAAACCATCTGAGCTGGTCCTGGTCCATTTGGACTGAGAGAGACTGCTTATAGAACTGTGATCCGGGACACATAAATACCCCTGTGCCAGGCGACCCGACCTACGCCCCAACACACCACGCTAATGGGCCAGCCTCAGCCACTAGGCGGAGTAAAGGGGTCATTTTTTGTGTGGGTTTTTTTTTCTCTTTTCCTCTTCTTTTCCTTTTTTCCTTTTTCTTTTTCTTCTCTTTTTCTTTTCTTTTTTCTTTTTCTCTTTTTTCTTTTTCTTTTCGTTTCATCTTTCTTTTTTTCCTTTTTTTCTTTCCTCTTCTCTATATACATATTTCTCTTAATACTTGCTCTTCATCGTTTTTTGTACATATATATACATATATATATATACATTTTTCTTCTTTACTTCTCTTTCCCTTCTTCCTCCTCTTTGCTCTCTTTCTGCAAGTGTGTATGTGTGTGGGTGTATGTCTGTAGCCCACGACTGCAGGAGCCTGATTGTTGATCCTCCACAGCAGGGCTGTTTTGCATCAAGGAGACAGTGCTCACCCTAGAGAGTGTCCAGTGACCAAGGACGCTGCTCTTCAACCTGAGACACGCGCTCACCTCTCTGCTGTGACTTGGTGGCTGGAGCTGCCGGCCAAACGGACAGATTCCACTGCGGGAAGGGCCGAGTAGAGAATGAAGAAGGCTGTTTTGCCAGCGGAGTCCTGAAGCCTCATTTTTGCGGTGACTTGGCGATCAACGCCTCCTTCCAAGTAATTAGTTCCCCACCCTTGGCAGTGTGCGGGAACAAGGGAAGCTGTTCTCTGGACTGTGACCCTGTGGGGGAGGTGGATGACCCTTGACTATGATCTGACCACTGATACTGGGTACTAAAGGGACTGATCCCACATCCGCTGGGGTGGAATAGCAGGACAGGCTGCTTTCGGGTCTGGGTCCCTGAGGGGTCATAGGACGGGCTTCTCTAGCATCCCTGAAGTGTGTACTTCTTTCCAGCTGGTCAACCCTGCCCTTGAAGGGGTGGAATAATAAGGGCCACCACTTCCTGAACTGAGACGCCAGGTAGCCCCAGGAAGCGCCCTTCCCTCAGTCTGGGGGGTTATCTGCCCCTCTGGCAGGTGAAAACCTGCCCTCGGAGGAGGAAAGAAATGAGAGAACACATTTTTCAGGCCGGGCCTTGTGACAGTCTCAGCCAATGCCCCTCCCACAGCCCTCCAGGTTAGAGCCCGCCTCTGAAGGTAGGGAGATAGGAGAAAAAATATTTTCCCCGTAGGACTAGCCTGAATCTGTATGACCTTGGATCTAAGCAAAAGGGGACAGTGTGTTGGCGCGATAGAGCTGATCAGTTTTGAATACCTGAGAAGAACATAACACAAAAGCTTGCACTTGGTGCCCAGGCTGCAGTCATCTTAGGGGCTAGTGGTCTGGGAAGGAAAATCTCGAGCAAAGTCCTCAGGAATTGCACCAACTGGCATATTCATTAGGAATTCCTCCACAAGAGTGCCTAATAAGCCCTGAATAACATACTAGCAGCTTTCTTCTAGCTACAGATCAAGCAATTTCTGAAGTATACTGCCTCAGGCACGCTGATTCCTGCTGCTCTTCTCACCACATCTTAAGTGGTAATAAGTCTCAAGAAGCCCTTGCAAGTGGGAAAACATTTCCCAAAGACTCAGGCTTTTGTATGTCCCATTTGAGATTTTAGAGTTCAATTCAAAGTTCCTGGAATACCTTGACAATTGACCCCTCCACGCAAAACTCAAGCAACAAAAGGGAGAGCAACCTCATAACTTAACCCAGTGCCTTCCACCTCAACCAAGTAGTAGATAGCGGAGTCACACACTCAAAAGTGACCCAACTCCTGGAAAGCTAAG
>CAUYRB010077013.1:0-10910 GCA_963574695.1 Propithecus perrieri | reverse complement strand
CGCAAAATCCCAAGTCTTCTAAAGCCTGAAATTTTTAAATCAGAACTTTCTTTATTTAACTTGCACTGAATATGGACTTTGCCTCTTGACAAATTGCAGACAATCCTGACATATTCGAAAGGTGACTTATGGGCAGTTTGGGCGGCTTGTTCTTCCTGCCACAAGATGCGCCGCACCCTGAGCTGCGGTCCCCGCAGGGCCCCAGCGTTCTGGCCGCAGGGAAGCCCAGCTCGCCTTGCTTCCTGGCGGAGCCTGGGGGGGCTCCCCGTCACCCTCCAGGGAGGGCAGAGGAACCCCGGAAGGACCATGCAGCGCACGGTACCGTGTGGTGGTCCGTGGTGCTCAGCCGGAGGGTGGATCTGCCAGTCAGTGCACGACCTACGCACACGAGACGGCAGGAAGGGCCACTGCAGGACGAGGGAGGCCAGTCCCCGGCACCCTCGAGGGAGAGCGAAGTCAGGAGTAAAGGGCGCTGCGGTCAGGACCCTGGAGTCTTTTTCATTTTTACCATGGAAAATATCCAAATGCACTTTTTATCAACCAGCTATTCTTGCAGGACATTTCACGTGCATTACCCGACCTGCTGCCAGGGCTCAGAACCCGACACCCCAAAAGTACACCTTGGCAAGCTGAGGGTTTCACTCTCGGGGAGATCGGGGCGTGCACAAAGCAAGAAGCTCTTTCTGACCTCTCCTGCCTCCCCTCACAGGGCGCCACAGAAACTGGAATCCCCTCCCCCAGGGCAAGCACAAAGCTGGGGGGCCACTCGGACCCCTCCCTTCCGCCCGGCACGTCCTCGGTGACAGCCCCATGCCCGAGGCGGGTGTCGGCAGAGACAGCGCGTCTGGCCCGGCAGGCTGGCGGGGCCCAGGCTCGCCACCACTCGGACACACCTTCGGTCCAATCATGTTTCTCCACGACGCCACTGGTTTCCTCAGACTTGACATAAAAACGGTTTCCTGGGTCTTTAGGTCTTCATTTCTGCAGGCGCCCATGGCACGTGCAACTGGGTTAACAAGGGCTGTGCCCTGCTCTCGCTCACCTGGCGTTGGCCGTGGGGCGTCCGCCGTGACCTCGCGATGGGGAGGGACAGGTCTCACTCCCCCTGAGCTCCCTGCTCTGTCCAGGGACCGACACAGCTGCCCACCTGCTGCCCTGACCTCGGCCTCCAGGAGCAAGAGGGTGGGCGCCTGGCACCGGCGGGGTTGCCGCTGCCAGCTGGTCTGGGCGGTTGACTGGGGCGTGGGTCATCTAGGAGAGCCCAGAACTGTCACAATGGAGGGAGGGACCCTGAACAATGGGGACCCAGCGTCACCCTGCTGGTGGCCGGAGCCCACCCCCCACCACAGTCAGGACAGAGCAAACCATCCCACGGGGAGCACTGGGCGGGAAGGAGGGGCCCAGCCCTCGGGGAAGGGCCTGGTGGGCAAAGCTGACAGAGGGGACCACGGAGGCCGCTGGGCGGTGCCTCCTTAGGGCAGGCCGGGTGTGTCTGAGTTGCCTTGTTTCCTACAAGTCCCTGCAGGGCGGAGCTCGTGCACTGACTGTGGGGTGGAAACTGGGGGACACAAATGCCACCCAGTGGGCAGGAGGACCTGGGGCTCCCCGATGTCCTTCCAGACCGTGGAACCCCTCGGAGGTCAACTGAGAGCAGTGGCGGCAGCACCCAAATGACCCACATCCCCGTAGGGCGGAAGGACGCTGTGGTCACAGGGTTGGCAGAAGGACGGAGCCCCAGGGAGCACTGACCCCGAGGGCTGGGGCAGCTGCCACCTGCGACTCGCAGCCCCTGCACCTGGGCGGGAGACTCGGGCCAGAGACAGCAGCCAAAGCAGCACCCGCGTGAGCCCCTCCTGCACCTGCCCCGGAAGGGGAGCCGCGTCACGACGGAGAGCCGAGGGCCAGAGCCGCCTTCCCCGTAAGGGGACGTCGTCACTGCAGCGGCGGAGCTGAAACGTGAGCGCTAACCAGGAATCGCAGCTGAGAAAACATTTACGGTATCGGGAAACAGAAAGCTCTTTTCTGCGGTTAGCTTTAGCAACTTTGTCGATAGAATTTGTATCTTCTATTCTTTTTTTTCCAGATGCCTCTTAGGGTCTGACTGCTACATGTTGTTATAGCAGAGTATTCCTTAAATAGGTTTTAATTTGTTTTCAATCTGGAGAAAGAACATTCTGTATCTGGTGAAGCAATGCCAAAAACTGTCAAAAAATTTTTAAAGGCCCTATCAAAACAATTGTATAACTTAATGTTTCACAACTAAATACATCTGACAGTTTTCATTTCTGCTAAATTTCACTTTGTAATGACTTTTGGTAGAGGAGAAATGCACTTCGACAATAGTTCTGAAAGGCCGGTGAAAATTCTTTTGCACATTCTGTATTTTCCACTAACGACTCTTTATCTATTTCAGCGGACAGTGTTGGAGTGATCCAGAGAGTGAGGGAAAGTCATTCATCCTTGCGTCTCATGTCCGCCTCGGTAGCTCCCACGCAAACAGCAGGTGGAAAAACAGTGGGCCGTCCAACCTGCCCTCTACCTCGAATTACTGCGAAATGTCAGCGTCTGGCTCTCAGCCTAGCGGCCAAGCCCAGCACAATAGAAAATGTTGCCAGAAGTTGGTGAAATTTCAACAAAGACAACTTTTAAGTAGAAAATGCCATGATTGCAAGTTCAGCTCACGCTTAACGGCGAAGTAGCTGCCCGTCCCATAAAGACACCAGCCTTGGGCAAAGGGCCACATTTCAGGGCTCTCCCTATGACAGCGATGCCAACAAAGGCAAAAAATCTAGCAAACATCCGGAACTTCCGGAGAAAATCTAGCTCTGTAGGGGTGACATATTCATATTTATGATCTGATGATACATTTTAAACTGATCCGGTTCTCAAGTTGATCTTTGGTGAAACGATAAAAGTTACAAAATACCGTTTGTGGCGCAGGTAACCCGCTGTGCTCGTTTGTTTATTTCATCAGCACCAAGGAAGTTTTGCCGCAACCGGTTATTGCATCAGGGATTTGGAGAACAAGACCCAACAGACGACTCGTTCCTCGGTGGGTCGAGGGAGAATATGAAGACGACACACGTCCCCAGGGCCTAGCAAGGCCTGAGCAGCTGTGCCCACGCCCACGCCCGCTGCCAGACGGTTTCCCAAAGCGGAGTGCTGCGCTGGGCCCACCGCCCAGGACCCCGCAGTGGCCGCTCTGCTGCAGGAAGTAGAAGGGGAGGGTCAGCAGCAGCCAGAGCCCAGGGCCCACCCCCGGAGCTGCCCCGGCCCTGCCCGCCCTGTGCATCGCAGACGCCCAGCCAGCTCTGCAGGCTCCGCCGTCCGGGCTCGGGTCACCCGAGGAGCAGGAGGTGAGAGGGCAACGGCATTTCCCGGCAAGGCCGAGCCTTCTGGTTCCGGGATCCCTAAAACTCTGCATGGCAGCTTCTCCAGCCCCGTCCTTAAAAATACTGTGTTTTCTCGACCCCGACCCAGGGCCAGGCCCCTCTGAGTTTGCGGATGGATGGGCGGGTGAGGGCGGAGCCCCGGCCTGGGCCCGGCTGGGTGTACGTCAGCCCCAGCAGGGAGGCGCTTCTGGTAACCAGCACTGCTGTCGACCCCACAGGTCGACTAGGCCCGACTGCCGCAGCCGATGACCGAGACAGGAGGAAAGGGAACTTACTGCAGATGACGTCACCCGGGACACAGGGAACTGCCTCAGACCCCCCTGCCCACAGCCGAGGGAGGGTTTCATGGGTTCGGGAAGGCGGCTTCCTGCGTCGAAGTCACAGGTCGGTGGTGAAAGGTGAGTCTTGGCGTAGTTACCCTGGGAAGCGTCTGCGCTTCTGGGAGACGACCGGGAGGTAGGGGGGCTGGTTCAAAGAAGGATCGCGATGTCTGGTCGTCGCGGGCTGAGGCCGGGAACCCACACGTGAGAGCTGCAGGGAGCGCGTCTGTGGGGGTCACTTTGTGTTTGTTCACGGAGCCGATGACAGCCCCCCCTTGTCACTCCTCAGCCCCGGGGAGCCAGGGCATCCAGCTGCCTCCCGCGGAAACGGTGCCTAGGGGGTGTGAGGGTCGAGACTGCCGGGCCTCTGAAATTCTCGCGAGCGCTGAGTCCACGACTAGGCGCCTGTGACATCACCACCCGAGCGCTTCCGTCCACTGTTCTAGAACATTCCAACCCCATTGAGTGATGTATGCACTGGGAGGTGCCTAGAAGAATAATCAGTAACAGGCAGAGACGCAGTGTGAGGGTCCCAGAAAGAGCAGAGTGAATTCCCCAGATCCCAAGAGTCCCGAGAACCAATCTCCCAGCCCGGGCCGTCCTCCCCAGCACGCCACGCCCCCGGGGCGGCTGTCGGATCCTGTAAACACGCGTTTCTGCTTTCACTGAGGTGCCGGCACACGCGCAGCACGAGGAATTAGCCGTAACTCAAACGCCCCTTTTTCTGCTAAACTACAACCGAGCCCGCGACTGCCGAGACCCACGCGAGCTGCAGAGTCCAGAGTCCCCTGCCGGGCAGGAGCGCAGCTGCCGTTCACCACACCGAGCCTCAGGTCAGGGACAGGCTGCCCCCAGCCGCACGGCAAGGTAAACCCAGACACACGTCCTCCCCATCCGGGCCCCACCCGGGAGACTCTGTCTTGGCGTCCCCCAGATGGAGGCCCCGTCCGGAGTCCCCAGGCTTCCTGTGAAATCAGTTTTAGGGACCGGCCCATGCCTGGTGTCTGGGTCCCGATGCACAGAGAAAGGCCAACCAGAGCATCCTAACGAACGCGGCTGCCACCTCCTCTTTAACGCACGTGTCGGCCCAGGGGTCTCCTCCTTGTTGGCATAAAGACCATGTCCCTCTAGGGCACGAGCTATGGGGTCAGGTGACTGATACGTTTGCAAGGCTGTGTCTTCGGGCCGAGGGTCTGCGGTGGCCAAGTCTCAGCCATCTGGGGGGATCTGCCCCAGAGGTCCTGGTGGAGTCCGGCACTTTGGTTATAGGGGTTTCGTCCGGATTCCCATTAGGGGATGTACTTGTTCACCGTCGCTGGGATCCCAGGAGTCATAGGGGCTCGGTGTCCCCATCGGGAGGCCGAGAAGAAACAAGGAGGTTTTTGAGTCCCAGCCATTAACCAGGCGAGCCTTGCCCAACATACAACTCCTTTAGGGTTTAAAGCATGTTTAAAGGTACATTTGGGGACATCGGAAAAGCTGTACACCGGTGGAAGGAGGGGACTGCTGAGGCTCGGGTGACATCCACATGTGGGCAGGTCAGCCGAGGAAGCAGAGGTCTGAGAGCCTGCGCTGCCCCTGCAGGCCAGGGAGGACAGGACAGAATAATGACAATCCCAAATCCAGGGTTCCGATGCGTCCTGTCTGCGGCTGGCCTGGCCCGAAATAATAATCTGAGATCCCTCAAGGGCTCTCAAGACCAGTCTGACTTGTGTAAGTTCAGGGGGAGCAGGTGTCACCCGAGTGTGAGGACCCCACAGTTTTAGTCCCACCAGCGTGACTGGCCAGTGGCCGTCAGGGGCACCTCGAAGGGGCCAGTCCCCTGTGGCTTTCCTTGATTTTGGGGTGCTCGTTCCTTCACATTTTCAGCAATACCTTGTCCCCCTGGCTTTGAGGGATGGGGGGGCACATCTGTGGGAAACTGGAGCCTGTTGGAAGCAAACTCAGAAGCGTCATCGGCACCGCACCGGGATGCGTCACCTGCGCACGGGCCTCCAGCCCCGGGAGCAAGGACCCTTGGGCAGCCCCCGGCTGGAAGCTCTCCGGAATGGTCTCCATACAAAAGTTCCAAGGGCTGGCTGGGTGCGGTGGCTCACGCCTGTAATCCTAGCACTCTGGGAGGCCGAGGCGGTCGGATTGTTTGAGCTCAGGAGTTCGAAACCAGCCTGAGCAAGAGCGAGACCCTGTCTCTACTAAAATTAGAAAGAAATTAATGGGACAACTAAAAATATATAGAAAAAAATTAGCCGGGCGTGGTGGCACATGCCTGTAGTCCCAGCTACTCGGGAGGCTGAGGCAGAAGGATTGCTTGAGCCCAGGAGTCCGAGGTTGCTGTGAGCTAGGCTGACGCCACGGCACTCACTCTAGCCCGGGCAAGAGAGTGAGACTCTGTCTCAAAAAAAAAAAAAAAAAAAGAATCAATGATACCCAAAGAAATGGAGAAACAGAAACCAGGATACTATACCCAGCGGGCCACAGACTCAAAGGGCTGCTGTGGTCCTCAAAGTGTGGGCTCAGGCCAGCAGCATCAGCATCACTTGGAAATTTGTCAGAAATGAAAGTTCTTAGGCTCTTCCTCAGACCCACTCGGAAATGCTGGGGGTGATCATCGTCCAGGTGATCCTGATACACAACGAAATCTGAGGCCCACTGGTGTAGGGTGTGAAGAAGGCCCCTGTTCCCACTTCATCCTTCCTGTCCAGGTGGGTGCCCTGTCCCACTGGCAGCCCCAGCAAAGGCTACTTGGGGTCTGCACTTCAAACACGTTTCCTTCAGCCTGAATACTGGCTGGAAAGCTGGAAGAAACTTTCAAAGGATGAGCAGTGAAACTGGAGAGTGGATCCCTCGTCACATCTCAGGTGACTTTCAAATACCCTATCATAGCACCTGCCACTGACATCTGGGAGGGAGTTAGGCTTCCCTAGAGTGGGTCTTCGGCAGTGGAGAGGTGGATGAAGAATTTTGGCTGATGGTTGGTACATAGCAGTTAGTAAGTATTTTATTTCAAGGGTCTACTTAAGAAACTTTAATATAGGAGATAGTGAAATGATTTAGATCTTTTCCAAAATAGAAGGAGGCTGTAACACAGCCCTTGACCCAATGTAATCCATTTAAGAAATTGATACTCCTGTGATAGTTTTCGGAAACAATCCAATTCCATCAGCCTCACAAAGACCCTTGCATTATCACTGGTTGATAGAGCTTTTTAGTCTATATTAAACGATGGGCTCGTGCAGGTGGCCATTTGGAGAATAGAGTGAGCTATTTGCTGTTAAGAGCTAACAAATGGCCCTTTGATATAAAAAGGAGAATTTGTGAGAGGTAGAGATCACATGACTTCCCTCGGGAAGGAGCTCTAACATCTCCTCTAAGTGCTTTTGCACACTTGATCTGAAAATGTAGATGATGAAACGGGTGAATTACATTTGCTGGCTTCCTTAATTTACCTTATCAAATTATTTGATTGGTGCTTAAAACTCAGAGACAAGTCTAAATTCATTCAAGTGTCTCCTCTTCCAAAATAATTCCAGAATGTGTTAAATTGAAATTTTTTTCATTCTGATATATACAGTAAGCCTCATCTTAGCCATAGGTGCCTTTCAGAGGTATATAAAGACAGGTGGAGCGGGGGAGGTGGAAGACAGAGCAATGGGCAGTAGTACTTAGACTCTTAAATTCCCATTTCCACCAACTGCGCAGGTGTAGAAAATTAGTTTATTATGTGTAGCTGCAAAACATTCATCTGAAAGCCTAGAGGGAATCACAGGCGTCTCTGTGTTCCTTTGCCTAGCAGTCGTCCATTTCTGCAGCATTGGAAATCTATACACATTGACAAACAAGAAATTGAAGCAGCGATGTGAAACTGGCCTCTGAAACACCTCTCTTTCAATTTAAAACGCATTGCCTAATGGATGGGGTAGAATGGGAAGTTGTCATTTGCTGGTTAATAAAAATTCCAACTAATGTCATGTAAACTGAAGCTCGTTAGCCAGGACATATTTTTCTTCTCAGAGCTGAGATGATGAGGAAGAGGAGAAAAAGAAGACAAAGCCTTTTGAACAGTGTTGTTCACTTACGTTCATCAGATCCAATCAAGCTCCCAGTCCTGGGATGTCAGCCCTGGCACTGACACTCTTATGTAACAATGACGATAAGTTTTGCTTTATTCTCTTAACGTAATCCTGGTGCAGACCGTCATCAACCACTCAAAGATCACTGCGACAGTCAACTAACCGGTCTTCCAGCCATTGGTCTTGCCTTGTTCCCATTTCAGGCAGCATGCCTTACCTGGTCAGTTTTCCTAACAATTTCAGTGGCTCCCTACTGCCCTGAGTATGTATGGTTGTATACATAAACATGTACATAATATTTACATATATGACAAACTGTCCACAACGACTTTGATGGCCCTTCCTGAGAAGGCCTCACTCTGTATCGCTAACCTTCAATTATATTGCTGCCCCTCAACTTGGCTGTGTAGAGTTTTTCAAGATTAAACTATGTTCATCCCCAGAGTTACATCTCTTGCTGTCCCTCCTCTGCCCCACCTCACAGCCTATGAATGAGCCAGATCAGAGACTCGAAGGCCAAATAGAACTTCTGGTCCATGCATATAGTTTTGCCCATGCTGTTACCTCTCTTGGCTTATGCCAATGTCAGGCTGGAAAATATCACACTCTTTTACAACTTGGCTCAGGCACATAGGAGAGGAAAAATATCTTTTGCTTTTAACCTCCAAAGTTCATGGCTGGGGCACCTGTAACAAAAGACAGATTAGCAAGAGAAGAGCATATAAATTTATCTAATATAAGTTTTACGCAACATGAGAGTTTTCAAAAGGAAATGAAGACCTGAATAAACAGTTAAACGTGAGCTTTTTTTATAGTAGGTTTGATGACAGTCCTATAGAAACATAACGGTCGAAGAAGCTGAGGTACATGCAGAAAACTGGAGGAAACTTAGCAAGGCCTGTTTGTTCAGATTTCACATTGTGTCCCTTGGTTTTCTGAGACAAGGATGTTCCTTTCCTCTAGGTATAGGGAGGGCACCTCTCACGTGAGGGTCTTACAACCTGCTTTAGAAGAAAAGGGCAGGGGGAGATCAGAGAGATCTTCCTGCTTCTGCAAATTCCTTCAGTTTAAGTTACTCGATATGCCCAGGGTCCATATGTGGAGTAGTGTATCTTGAACCTTGTCAGGCATCACCTGTTATAAGTGCCTTTCCAAGACCCCAGGCTCAGGAGCTGCTCTGGTTTTTTTCCCCCATGGCCCTACAGCTCTCAAGGCACCTATCGCACTTTTTTTGCAACTTTTTTATGTGTTTACTATCCCCACTAATATGTGAGTTCACTGAGGGCTGCCTCGTGCCTTTACTCATCTTTGTCTGCATTTTCAAGGCCTGGCAAGTTTTTACATATTTATAGTATGTGACAGGTTCTTATAAATATCTGGCAAACTAAAATGGATGGAGGATCCTGCCATATCCAATGGATGACTTTTAGGAAAAAAGCTTTAGGTCTGGCAATCTAGACCATCACTACTACATTAGAAATGGTCAAGTAACATGACTGTGGGAAAGATGATTTGGGGGAGTCCAGAAGATGATTTCTAGACCAAATCAGCCTGGAATCTTAGGAGCTTCAGGGCTAAGGTACAAGAGACAAAATATGTCTCTGCTCAAAAGAGACCTCCCCTGGGAGACACTCTTCCCCAGCTGGCCTCTCTAAAATATTAGTCCCACCCCCTTTTTCAGGCCCCTTATCTTGCTTTATTTGTCGCCATCATTCTCATCAAAGTCTGACAGTTTATTATGTATCCTCTGTCTGTTGTCTGGTGCCCACTAGAATGTAAGGTCCATGAGGGCAAGAACTGCGTCTAATTCACAGAATCTATAACAGCACCAGGCACATGGTAGACCCTCAATAAATATTTGTTGAAAACATAAAGAAATCAATAATTTTTTTTCCAGAAATCAATAAATCCAGTTGCTGCTTGTCCCTCGTATTCATGATTTAATATGCTTAGTTTTATGGGGGTTCGAGCTAATTATAACAAATGAGAGAACCAAGAGCAACTGGAAAGGCTGAGCAGCCTGGGCCAGGAGGGAAGAGGCCATCCTGAAGCCTTATTCATCCTCAGCTGATCACTGTTACCTGTAACAGAGACCCGAGGTCAAGACATCGTTTGTGTTCATTTTTCATCACTTATCATTCACTCATAAATTTATTGAGCTGCTCAACTAGTATGTCTTGAGCACCCACCATATGTCAGATCATGCTGGGTTACTGAGGACACAAATGTTTAATTGAACATCTCTTCTTCCTTTAGGCCACACATATACAAAACATAAAGTGATATGTGCTACAATAGACCTTGGGTAAAGAGCTAAGACAATACAGCTGTGAGAGGAAGGAATTGCCAGGAAATAGCTCACAAGGAGGTTATATTTAGACACAGACTTGAAAGATGGGCAGAAATTCTCCCAGTGAATACTGCTGTCTTCCGATTCTACCTCCACCCCATCTTCACCACACTCCCTTGAGTCTTGACCATGACCCTGGTGGCCCTGCTCTCATTTACCTCAGTGACCCCTGCAGCCCTAATTCATCGTGGTGTTTGAAGCCACAACTTGCTGATGGCTGGTATTGACCTGCCTGCCCCAGTTTGCTCCAGAGAGGACACCGTGGGACCTTGGGCATATATCTTAGCCTTAATGCCTTTATTTCCTCATTTGAAAAATGAAAATTTTAAACTGGATAATCTGTAAACTACTTTCTAGCTCTAGAATTCCTTGAATGATAACCTGTAGGGAAAATATTAACAAATATATACAAAGTGAAAGCATCACAGTTATCCTGAAAGCTATGCTATCCTGAAAATTTACTCATCCAGAAAATCTTGTGCTATTCAACATTGCTGGATCACTGATGTGTTGCTGTGACAATGGTCCCTGGTCTCATCTTTGTTGCTGGTAAAATTGCTTTAACCTTTTGAATCCACTCTTCCCACAGAGTAGGCCAAGTAGATTTTTGTAAAAGCCCTGGTTAATTGGTGAAATCTAGGAAATTATGTGAAACTTAAGCTAAGATATCATTAAGGTTTTTTTCTCATATGATCTTTTAACTGTAAATATAAATGTCATAACTCCTCGAGATCTATCACATTTCAGCTCTAGAAGTTGTTAAAATTAACATTCCTAA
>CAUYRB010077008.1:0-96536 GCA_963574695.1 Propithecus perrieri | reverse complement strand
GGAAACAACCCAAGTGTCCATCAATACATGAGTGGATTAATAAAATGTGGTATATGTATACCATGGAGTACTATTCAGCTTTAAGAAACAATGGTGATATAGCACCTCTTATATA
Source organism: Propithecus perrieri (assembly GCA_963574695.1). NCBI lineage: Eukaryota > Metazoa > Chordata > Mammalia > Primates > Indriidae > Propithecus > Propithecus perrieri. Next base: position 96,421 of record CAUYRB010077008.1, on the reverse strand, counting down.
CTCCTGGAAAGCGCTGGAACACATTTACTAAGCGAGGTATCCCAAGAATGGAAAAACAAGCACCACATGTATTCACCATCAAATTGGTATTAGCTGATCAACATTTAAGTTCAAATATAAGAATAACATGTATTGGATGTTGGGCAGGGGGAGGGGGGAGTGGGGAGGAGCGGACGGGCATATGCACAAACAATGAGTGAGATGCGCACCTCCGGGGGAATGGACACACTGGAAGCTCGGACTTGGGGGGGAGGGAGGGTAAGGGCATCATATGTAACCTAATCATCTGTACCCCCATAACATGCTGAAATAAAAAAAAAAAATAAACATTTGGATACCATATCAATATTTTCCTCAATAATTTAATTATCATTGAAAAATAATTAGTGTATTCAAATAATATAACAATTATTTGATTTATGTATTTAGATAATAACTTTCACCAACTTAGAGATTATTTACCATAGTTTTTTTATACTTTAAAAATATTTAAATATATTCTAATTTGATATACTGAATATTATTTTTATATTTATATAAGTTTGATGCCTTACTTATCACAGATTTAAATATAATATGTAGTCTATAATCTCCCTGGAAATCTTTTGGGAGATCTATGTATTTCTATGTACATGTATGTATGTATGTATATACATAGAGAGAAATTATATATAAACAGAGAAATTTTATATATATATATTCACAGAGAAATTATGTAATATATGATATATTACATATATTTTTTCTGCTCTACTTTTATTTACTGTTGTTTAATTATTTATTAATTTGAATTTTGTTTACCTGAAGCAATTTGTGCATTTTATGGACAAATTGGAAAATAAAGACAAGGAGAAGGCATTAAATAACAACCTTAATCTAACAATTTACAGTTAGTCATTAGTCACTCTTTCGTGTATATCTTCTGGAGTACTTCCTATGCTAATATGTATTCGTACTATGTATAATGATTTTTATCCTGTTGTTCATTGTTTGTTTTGCTTAAAAATATAACATGGCCTTATTTTCACATTATTATTTTTCTATTACCTCTCCTGTAATCGCTAAATAAAATTCCACAAAAGACTTGATACTATGATTTAATCAGTTCTGAATTTTTTTATGAAATACATTTTCAATTTTCTCTTATCAATTGTGATCTGATGATTGTTCTTGTAAATTAATATTTTCACACCTGCTTAATTATTTCCTTAAGATAAATTCCTAGCTGCAGAGTTGATGGATCAAATGTAATGAACATTGTAACTATCTTTGATACTTATCATGATCTGGCCTCTCAGAAAGATTATACCATTACACCATCTCACCAGCGATGTGTGGGAGATGAAGTACATCTTTTTCTACATATTTGTCAATATTAGGTTTTCTACAGTCCCCAACGTTTTTGGCACCAGGGACCAATTTCGTGGAAGAAAATTTTTTCATTCACGGGGGTAGGGTGGGGCTGGGGGTTGGTTGCAGGGGGTGTGGTGCGGAGATCAGGTGGTGACAGGTGGCTCCTTTCCTAACAGGCCAGGGACCGGTACCAGGCTGCAGCCTGGTAGTTGAGGACTTCAGCGGAAATCAGTGTCTTCTCATTAATTAATGTATCTATCATGTGTAGACTTTTCATAGATTTGCTACTTTTGTTTTTTTACTTTTAAGTTTTGAAGTCTATTAGGACTGTTGGGCCAAAGATGATCTCCTTTTTGTAAAATTTAAGTCTCTAAAATTAGTTTAACTTTTTTTTAGATGCAAATATCTAAAATATCTATTTCTTAAATATCTTAAATATCTATTTATCTTAAATATCTATTTCTTTATTACATGTGTATAATAAATATGTGACAAAATTAAGTTTATCTTTAATTTTGCATTGTGGAACCTTAGTGATGTTTGTTTTATTTCAGCTTCCATTATATCATTGTTTTTTTAAAGTTGTGCTCTCTTTTAATCTATCTTAATATTGTTTACTAGACACGATATTGAGTCATTAAAAAAAGACAGTTTTAAATTGTTTTTCATTTGGGCTCAGACTTAAACAAAAAATCCATTCATTTATTTGGTGCCGGTTTTGCTTATTTGAGCTCTCTAGGTTTCTAATCTTTCAGGGAACCAAGAAAACATATTTTTTCTAAGAACTTTTTATTAGTCACCTTAAGTTTAGTTACTGTATAGTGAGAAACAACCCCAAAGTCTCAGTGGATTTCACATAATAAAAGTTTATTTCTCACCTATGCTTATGTCTACTGTGGGTTCGCTATAGCTCTATTCCATGTTACCTTCATTCAGGGCTCAGGCTGACAGAGCAACCTCTAAGATGTCACCAGACTTCTTGCAGAAGGGAAAAAGCACATGACAAGTCATACACTGGATTCTTAAGTTTCTTCCTAGGGGTGAAATACATTATTCAATTCACAGTTCATTGGACAAAGAAGTTATATGGCCAGGCCTGATGTTAAAAGATCCAGAAAATATAATTCTCCCCTAGAAAGGTACAGCAAATATTTTGAACAATAATATTATCACCATATCTCTTCAAGTAGTTTGCTAATATTTGGCTCTGGAATTAAAAGCAATACCAGTTGAAAAGCCTCGTATGCATTAATTAGCTTAAGAAATTTGACCCCAATGCAGCCCTAAGTGATTTAAAGTAGGAGTCTGCAAACTTTTTCTATAAAGTGCCAGATAATTTAAGTATTTTCATCTCTGTAGGTCATACAGCTTCTGTTGCAGCATTTGCAACTTCTCTAGTCTGCTAATGTAGCCAGAAAGTGGCCTTAGTCATTATAGAGACGGATTGTCATGTCTGCACTCCCATAAAGGTTTATTAAAAAATAAAAATAAAAAAAAAATAAAACCATGCTTCTTTGTTCTACTGACCATTTGCTGAACCCAGAGGTAAACTAGTTATTGTATTATCTCTTTAGAATAGAAATTTAAAAAGCCTGTTGAGTTCTGGGGTTTTATCTGTTCTTGTTGAAAGAAGTTTCACTAATGGATAAAAATTGCAAAATTTTGTGTATGGTGGGTCCTGTTCTAGTATAAAGAAAACCATATTTATTTTAATAGCTGTTGATTTTGTGAAAAATATTCTGAGATACAAAGGTATAATTTGAAAAATCATTTTCAATGTACTTGCTTTCTTAAAACATGCTAATGAAAGAAAATCTTTATGAAATCTGCTTTGCTGATGGGAACATGCAGACAACTAAGGCACTGTAAAGGACGTGAATTAGAAAAGAATGAGAAATTCTGATTTAATTCTTATAGTAGAATTAAAGGAAGTAGTTACTTAGAAATGGTACTCATTTCACCATCATCCTGGAAAAGGCACATTACTACCTTACTATTTATTGTCTAAATAGGCACATCACAATATAGCCACATATTATACACAAAAGATAACCACATCTATGTCTTTTGAACCTTCACAGGAGTTTTTAAAGGTAACCATAAAAATCAAAATGTCTAATATAGTTGATAAATTAAAACAATATCATTCTATAGGATTGGGACTTTCTGAAAATATTTAAGAAAATTATATTGCTCAATTTTGTTTTAAGAATCAAAACCTATTTTCTTGCTAAGAATAGGATAGATACAAAGTGCTTCCAAATTTTCTTTCCCACCAAAACGCAGACTTAAATATGAAGAAATGTTAATTGATTCGTTGAACTTTTGAAGCAACTATTTAACATTTTCAATAAAAATAAGCCTACCTCTAATCCCAGGTGGCAGCTTTACTAAAGACATACATTATAATTATGCTTCTGTTTTCATTTCCTCCTAATAACGCAGACTGGAAAAGCCTACTTTCTACATCTGGATTCACGCATCATTCAGACAAAGCTTCATTAAACTCCACCAAACACTAAAGGTCACTGTGGTTTTCATATGTTTGTGTTGTAGCAACTAAATGTTCCAAAAACTATCAGATGCCAGCCAAATTTAGAAACACCAGAAAATGGCAAGAGATGAGGACAGAGGTGATAAGTTCATCCATTCAACAAACAGAAACACAAATCGACACAATATAGTCCTTGCCCTCAAGGAAATCATTCTGCATGGAAGATTGAAGCTTAAATGGACAGTTAGAATATTTCATGGAAATGTGAAGTTGATTTCCATTAAATAGCTGGACTGAACTGATCCAGAAAATCTTTACCATTTGAAACATATAGAAATGCCATTTAATATGTAGCAACTACAAATGCAAAAATATAGCAGAGCTCAAAATATTCAAAAAATCTCAAAATAAAGAGGGAACTGAATGCTGGAGCAGTGAGCAGAAGCTGAAGCCCAGGGGCTCATGGGCATTATTCCTGGCTGGGCCTTGGACTCCAGCACTGTAAGAGGAAGACACTCTGTGCTGAGAATTAGAAATGAGCTACTGCATAAAGCTGAGATCTGTCAGGTTTGATCCATGCATAAAATGGAAACTATATATACTCTTAAAAATCAAGAAAAATGGCTCAAAATCTTACAGTCTGCCTGAAGTCATGGTCAGAAAGAGTGACCCAAAAGGAATCATAATCTCAGGCTTTTTCCTCTTCTATGAAGTCTGAATTGACAATCCACAATCCATACTCCCAAGCAGTTCAGGGAAAAGGCTTATGGGAGGCAAATATTTCTGAAGTGATATTCTTACAACCCAATAAAAACAGAACTTTCTGTTGAATATAGCCCCTGATGAGGACAAACTTATATTTAAAAAGTTACAAATATGGAATAAAATATCTAGAAGGAGGAGGAGAAAGGGGGTGGGGAGAGAGAGAGAGAGAGTATCAACAAGCATACAAAATAGAAGAGAACTAATTTGAAAGTGAATTTAAAATAAGCAGATTTCAAAATTTTTAGGCAGATAAAGGAAATAAATACTCTATGAAAAGTACACTATTATATAGAAAGAGACACTACTGAAAAACAACCAAACACATATTCAAAAAATCAAACCACAAAATTATTAAAATTAAAAAAAAAAACCTTTTTGGATTGATTTATGAGCAGATTGGATATAGTTAGAGAGTGAATATATTAACTGGAAGACAGAGGGTAGGAAATCATCTAGGGTCATACAAAATGACAAGAACATAGAAAAGAGGTCTTAGGACATATGGAGGACAAAATGAATGCAGAGTGTTTCAAATGAAGAAAAAGATAGAGAATATGGGAGGGGTAGTATAGTATTCAGAAATTTCCCATATTGATAAAAGTCTGAATTTCCAGAGTAGCTGCACCTTCCAAGTCTTAAACAGGGTGAATATGAACATCCATACCTGGTTATAGTAAACCTAGTTATATTAAAATCACATAGTATTAAGTCAAAAAAACAAGGATGTTCCCCGAAAGGAAAGATTATTTACAAAGCAATACGAAATTGACTTACAACAAATATTACACCAACAATGACATCCAAAACACTAGGAAATATATCCTCATAGTCCTGAAGGAAAATAACCAATTGCTGAGAGTTTCAAATCAAGCTAAACTTTAAGAGTGAAAGTGAAGTAAGGGAATTTTCTAGCAAAAATTGAGGGAATTTACTTCTGGCAGATTCTTATTGTAAGAACTACTAAGGATCTGCTTCAGCAAGAAGGTTATTGAATCCAAAAGGAAAGAATAAAATAAAAGAAACAGTAAATGTGGCTAAATCTAAATAAACCTTGAGTGAAAATAATAGTTCTATGTTAGAAAGTATAGAAACTAGTAGAACTGAAACACCAAACAAATATAGGTAAGGTGAGAGTTGGGGTAGATTGTTTTGAAAGGATTCTAATGTTCTTGTAAACAGAGGAGGCAAGAGTGGTAGATTAACTTTCCCTGTTTTGAGTATTTAGGTTAAGTATTTAAGTGTAACTACAAAAACAAAAGAAAGAGGATATATGTAGTTCAAACAGGTAGAGGAAAAACAAAACAAGGTAAAAACTCGGCCAATTGAATGAAAGGCAGAAAACAAGGAGGACACAATAAACAGTTATGAAAACATAAAATAAGATGATGTAATAGCTCTAATGTACCACAATAGGGCATAGTTATTAAACTATATGTTTTATCAGAAAATAAGAGATTAGAAAATTAAAATCCAGCCACATGCTATTCAAAAGAGCTATACATACAATAAAACTACCTTTGAAAGATTATTATAAAATGATGAAAATATGAACATGTGTACTATTATATTAGACATGTTCAAATAGGTTCATTATATTTCTGTTTGAAATAGTAGGATATTAGAAAACCATAAATGTGTTCAATTGGGGGAATGATAAAATTATAGATATTTTTTATTTTTATCATTTTAACTTATATTTCCTACTATATTTTTCTAACCAATTATTTATGATACATATGAATGTAAGTGCTTTGGGGAATTTATTCTGCAGCCATTTACATTCTTACTTTGCTAATCATCTAATATTAATACTTACATATTTTTACATTAGCCTCTTCTTTCCAGTTGATGGAGAAAAGGTAATTTTATCATATTGCAATGGCTAAAGACTTCCAAAGAAAAACTAAATAATATGGTGGAAACCAGTATATTAGTTTTGCTCCTGAGCTCAATGGGACTTCCTCTTTCACTATTGGATATGATATTATTTGTTAGTGTGATATAAATAATTTTATCATGCTAAGGTATGTTCTTTAATTCTTAGTTTACATGGAGTTTTTGTTAGAAAAATGTAGAATTGTATAGAAAACTATTATAACTAGTGAGATGATCCGATTTTTTCTTTTTTGCTCTACTGATAAGAATATTAATAGTTTCTTATTTAACCATTCTTGCATTTTTAGGTTAAACCCTAATTGGTTATAATGTGTATTGCTTTCTTATGTTGATTATTTTTTTGATATTTTACTTAGGATTATTGAATTTATGTCTTGAAGTGAGATTTTTATTCTGTAGTTTTCTTGAAAACTGCATTTTGTCTTGGGAAAAAACCCCACCATCATCTCCAATTCACCAAAAGTTCATTTAAACGGGAGCCAGGTCTTTTTTATTTCTCATTTGCTTAACAATGATCATTTATGCTTAGCCAGTGCCTGGTACATAGCAGACATTCAATAAATATTTGTTGAATAAATATGGCGATCTCACTTCTGTTGATAGCATCCTGCTTAAACTAAGCTTTTCAAAACCCTTTATCCTCTCCAGCCTTGCTTTTCTCATTCCTTCACTGGTAGGGTAATTGTCAAAGATCTCTTATCCTAAATAAAATCATGCTAAATTTTTTATGATGTGTGGCTATAAAATCTCCCTTAAAAAGATACTATTTTATTGATTTTTTAAAAAATAATAATCATTGAAGAGAAGTTAATCTGTTAAATTATTCCTTGTTAGGTTTGTTTGCTTTTGGAGAAGGAAGAAAAGAAATATCTGATATGTTAAGGAGTAAAATTTTATTTTGATATGTGCCTTTGTTTACTTTTGTTTGTTTGTTTGTTTAATCATTTGTTTTAGAGACAGGGTTTCATTATGTTGCCCAGGCTGGTCATGCAATCTTGGCCTCCCAACCTGCTGGGATTTCAGGCATGAGCCACCGCACCCAGCCCCTGAGCTCTCCCTTTGTTTCTAAGAAGCACTTACAGATAGTAACTGTCTTAATTCTCTGCAAATGGCAATATCCTCCAAGCCAGTATTTTATTGGACCAAAGGGGATAGAAAGAAATAAATAGCTCACCTTCTGTAGACAATTTAATTTCATGGCTCTCTGACCCGTCTGGAATATGGGAAGTGTGGGTGAGGGCAGGTGCTCTGAGACAGTCTAATGAGCGTGCACTTCCAGAAGCCCAGGCCATACTCTGATGTACGAGAAAATTTTGCTCTGAACTGTCTGTGTAGAAGTATTAGAGAATGTTTGCCAGGACCCTTGTCAGCGGTGATGGTTGGATAACAGTGGCAGGGCCTTGATTTGATGTTTATGCCATTAAGTGAACATCTTTTGAACTAGAAAATTTTGTAAAACTTGGGATCCCCAGTTGAAAACTGGAAGTGAAAATACCTCCCTAAGAAGATTTATGTAGATGTAGGAGTGGTCAGCCTTGCAAAGAATGACCTATGCTGAGTAGCACGCAGTAGGGTCTAAAAAGACATCAACACATGCTAGCTTCCTTCAATTTCTCATAGTTGTATCTTGTTTGCTTTAAACATTCTTGTACTTACATTTTAAAATTATTTTGTAATAAGTAATACAAAATACATATTTTATTATTATAACAATTCCAGCAAATTTTTATAAATGTAGAATAAAACATGATAGCCCCCTTACTACCTCTACCCCCTCTTACCAAGAGGTAACCATTGAAAAACTTAGTATGTATAACACAAATCATTTTTAGTGATCTTCATTTTTATATTTACAAATGTATATATGCCTATCTGTGGTGCCATAATGTAATTATATATCATATAATTTATATTTTTGTGGCTTAGTTTTCTCTTAACATAATTTTAAAGATCTTTCTGTCCTTTCTTTCTAATAACTTCATTGAATACCATGGCAAGGATATATTATTAATTTTCCTGTGTCTTTGAGGGAGAGATATCTAAAGTTTGCCCCTTTAATTTTGAATAATATGGTTAAATTTTCTTCCCAAATTAATAAATTTATACTTTTGCCATTTGTGTATGTGAATGTGCATTTCATTGTAGCCTTTATACCCATATTCGAAATTACTGATCTTTTTAATTTTGGCCATGCTGACAGATAACTTATATTTTCATATTTACTAGTGAGTTTGAACACGTTTAAAGCCCATTTCAATGTCTTTTTCTCTGAATTAGCTATATGTTTTATCGATCTGTTCTTTCTATTGAATTATTTGTAGTTTCCTTTCTGATATGCAAGATCTCTTAAGTACCTGTCTTCGAGGAATCACTTGTTAATATAAACATCATGCCTATGCTTTCTTCATAGTTCGTCTAGCACCTCTTTTCTAGTCACATAAACATCGTTATTTAAATGTATGAGGTTTTCTTGTGTTTGCTTAGATTTTTTTCTTAGATGACATTTGTCTCTCTTTGCTTTTATGAGTTTTGTATTTGGAAGCCCTTCTCCAATATAAAATAGAACTAATTGTCTCCTATGTTATGCTAATATATTTTTTTTTTGGTTACATTTAACTCTCTAATCTATTTTAATGGAGATTTTTAAATATATGGCATAAGGCAACTTAACTCATTTGTTTATTCAGTAGTTATTTACTAAGGGCATACTACGCGTCTTATATTGTTCCAGGCCCTAAGGATACAAGCAAGAACAACACAAGGTGCCTCCTCTCATAGAGCTTAAGACCTAATGAAGGATGTCAGATGAGAAACAAATGCATATATGATTAAAATGTGATAGGAGATGAGGTCCACAAAGTGGATTCACGAAGAATTCATCAGGGATAAGGGGTGGCTATTTTAGAGACAGTTTGTAGAGCTGTGCTCTCTGAGGAAGTGACGTTTGTGTGCAGGTCAGAATGAGATGAACGAGTAAGCCATGCAGAGATCTGTAATAGTAGAAGGACATTCTAGGAAGAGGACCTAGAGGAAGCAGGGAAGCTGGAGCAGTGTGCGGAGAAGGCAGAGCGCTGGAGATGAAAAGTGGTCTGGAATAGTAATAGTAAATGCCATCACATTTAGGGGCTGCCAGAATACAAGTAGGACATCAGGTCTTCTTCCAAGTGTGGTGAGAAGCTATTAGAGGGTTTTGAGCAGGAAATCTAAATGGTCAGATTTGCATTTTAAAAGGCTGCTCTGCTGCTCTGCGGGTCTAGAGCATGGAGGTAGAAGAAGAGTGGAAGCATGAAGACGTGGGTTGTTTGCTTTCCTCAAAAATACAACTGATTCTCCCCAAAACATGCTAAATTGTCTGTCTTCTTCTCACTAAGATAAGGAAGTAAAATTCTATTCGATCTGAACTTTATTGTATTGGTACACATTTCCATATCTTGTTGTAAGTTACTCTGTAGTTTGAATTGGGTCAAGTTTTACCACATCATTCTTTTCTGTAAACTTCTCTACTATTGTGTATTTTCTCTTCTCTATCAACTGTAGAATCAGCATAAAGAGATATATTTTAAAATGTATTGGGATTTATTTATTAACAGATGTGGAAGAAATTGACATATGCGCAATATGGTGTCTTCCTAACAAAACTAGTTATTTAGGCCTTTTGTAAATATCCATATCATTTTCGACATAGATCTATTAAATAGTTTGCTTCTTGTTAATGGTGTTCCTAGGAATGAATACCTCTTTGTAGCATTTGTGAATGGCTTTTTGAAATTATATTCTTAAAATTATTACTGGTTTAACTGTGCAGTGTTTTACCCTAATTTTGTATTCAGATACTTAATTCAATTCTCATATTAGTTCTACCAGTTTGTTGGTTGACTCTTTGGAATTTTTATGTAAGTATTTATATTGGCTTCAATTTGTGACTATTTTGAATTTTCTTTTCCAATATTTGTATCTCCCATTGATTTTCTTATTTTAATACATTTTCTTTTTTATTGTCTTCTAATTTTTTTTTTTATTTTAAAAGCTTTAGGGGGTACAAGTTGAATTCCATTACATGTATATATTATATAGTGGTGGAATCTGGGATTTGGGGTACCCATGACATGAGTAGTGTACATTGTAGCACATGAATAATTTTTCATACCTTTCCCATTACTCCTTTTCTGTCTTTTAAAAATTAATATATAAGGCTCTATATTTTCTCTCAGTATAGTTTAGCCATTTTCATTGCAAAATAACATATTTTGCCATATATTATTATTATTTTTTATTTCAAAATATTATGGGGGTACAAATGTTTTTGGTTACATGTATCAATTTTGTTATGCTTCAATCAGGGTTATAAGTATGCCCATCTCCCAGACAGTGTTCATTGTACCTGTTAGGTAGATACAGTTGTGGAATCTGGACATTTTAATACATCTAGGATCCTCAGTAAAATGTAAAAAAAGAGATTGACATGAAGTTGCTTTCATCACAAATTTAGTGAGAATCATATCTTACAATTACATTTTTAAGCGTTATTTAGGGAATACTTACTCATTTTTTTATTTAATCTTCTTAACCTAATGACGCTATACTTAGTATATTCACTTTTCATATGTGGAAACTGAGGTAAGGCATATATAAGCAATTTGCATGTTGCACACCATTAATAGACAGTGGAATCCAGGATTTAGGAAGTCTGACTCCAGATTGTATGAGCCAGATAGAAAACCTTTTCAGGTTAAGAAAGTTTTCTTCTCTTAGTGCACTGAGGGTTTTAGCAAGAACAAATGTTGAGATTGTTACTACTATATGTGTGCATAAGAGATTTATCAGCACTCTATGGAGATAATCATATGGTTGTTCACCTCTAATCTTTTAATATACTGAATTATATTAATAGATTTCCTGATGTTAATCCATTCACGAATTGCATTCCTGGAATACACCCTACTTGGTAATGACACCCTGGGGTATTTGATTTGCTATTATTTTATCTATGATATTTCATCTAGAGTTTTGTGTGAAATTAATATATTTTATTTCATTTTACTAGCTCAGGTGAATATTAGGATTTCATAAGCTTTTAATATGAAGTAGAGAGATTTCCAAGTTTTCTAATATTAAAATAATATTATCATAAACATGGCTGAAATTTTGAGAATATGCTAAAAGCTTTGCCTGCATAACATCACTGAATTCTCACAAGCCCTATAAAACAATAATGTAATTATCCACCTATTGAAAAATAACAGGTAGGATGTTAAGTAACTTGGAAAGTGTCACGCAATCAGGAAATGGCACAATTCTGGAGACTTCATTTTTAAGTGTAATAATGTTTCTTTAGTAATTGAAATGAACCATTTACTGGAAATTAACTAGACCTGATATTATTTTATGGATAAATCTAAAACTACCTTTGTAGTTGCTTCTGTGATTTTTGGTCTGTGAAGTTTTCCTGGCTATTTTTGAGACAATTTTGCTAATTATATTCCCTAAAGGGATAATAACATTTATATAGATTTTTGATTATATTTTTTCCTTTAGAGTTTTTATGTCTGCACTTTCTTTATTTCCGTTGCATTCTTTCAGATGGTAGTTTAGCTGATCAAGAAATTTAAACTTGACAGTTTTTCCCTTAGCACTTTGAAAATATTATTTCTGCAAGTACTGACATCAACTGTCCTGATGAGGAGTTAGACTGGGGTCAGTCTGTGGGTCTTTGAAGATCTATTTTCTCTCCCTTATAGCTTCTAAATGTATCTGCTTATTATTGACAGTTTTTTGCAATTTCATACAATAAGCTCATGTGTGTGGGCCGAGGTGGATACTTGGATGTTTTAATTGGATTATTTATATGTTTTGTTCACCCATTTGTTCATTCAATAGATATTTCTTGAATACTTGCTATGTTCCAGGAATTGTTCTAGGTGTAGGGTATAAATTAGTGAATGAATCAGATAAAAACCCCTGCCCTCATGGAGTTTATAGCCTAGTTTGGAGAGTTGGACAAGTGATAAAATAAATGAATAAATTATTAGCAAGTAATATAGTGATAGCTCTATGGGGAAAAATAAAGCAAGAAGGGTAAGGTAGAATCTCATATTTGGAGTAGAAATTTTAATAAATGTGACTGGGGAGTCTTCACATACATGAGAGTGAGCAATGTGTGTACCTGTAGGGGAGAAGTTTCTAGGCAGAGACCAGAACATGCAAAAGCTGAATTATAGGAGTGTACATGGAATGTTTAAATGAAAGCACGGAGGCCACCAGGGTTGTAGAGAAGTGATCGAGTGGGACAGTAGCAGGAGATGCAGTCAGAGAGATACCATGAATCTAATGGTGTAGAACTCTCTAGGCTTTTTAAAGGGCTCTAGATTGTAGTCTGCATAACGTGGTCAACCACTAGGCTTTGGACAGAAGAGTTTCTTAGTTGGATTTATGTTTCACAGGATCATCCTGATCCATTTCAAATAATCAATTAAAAGGCAAGAGAACAAACAGAGAGAGCAGTCATAAAGCTATTGAATTATTTTGGATTAAATATGATATTAATAAAAGCATGGAAAAGGTAGTGACAGTGGAGGCTGTGAGAAGCCACGTGTTCTGAATGTATTCTGCAGGGAGGGCCAAGTGCGTTTCCAGTGGATAGATGTGGGTTAGAGGAGGAAAGGAGGGGTTCAGGAAAATTCTGGCCTCAGCAACTGGAAGGATTGAAATGTCATAGCAGATAAAGGAAAGACTTTGGCAAAGTGGCTTGAGGGGGAATAGCAGGTGTTCAGTTTGGGATCTATTATAGTTGAGATGCTCGCTATTGCTACATCTCCACATGGAGTAGGCAGTTGGAAATGTGAGTCTGGAGTTCAAGAGGTGAGTCTGAGCTACAGGTAATTCTGAGACTGTTCAGCTTCTGCACAGTATTTAAAGACAAGCAGTTGATGAACTCACCAAGAGGGAGACTGGGTATGAACAGAGAGGAGAGGAGAGAGAAGAGTTAAGAAAGAAAAGCCCAGGGATTGAGGCCTGTGGCACCGTAACACAAATATGTCAAGATTTGCTGTCCTTCTCAGCAAGGGAGGAGTCAATGAGGTAGGAGGAAAATCAGAAGATTGTGGTATCTGGGAAATTAATTGAAAGTGTTCCAAAGGAAATATTTGAATGCTAGTAATGTGTCAAAACTTATGTTGGAGTTGTGGGAAAAAGATCTAGTTGGAATTGGTTTAAGAATGGATGAACGGACAGGATTTGAAAATAGTAAAGCAGACACATCAACAACTTTTTCAAGGGCTTTTGCTTGAAAGGGGAGGAGAATTGGGAACTGGTAGCTGGAGGAGGAATGAAGACAACAGTGGGTGGTTTTAGGTAGGAGAAATAAAAAGAGAAATTTTATGTACTTGTAGAATAATCCAGTATTGGTTATACAAAGAATAAATGAAAATTGCTGATGTAATCTTTTCAATTACATGTGAAGGAATTAAGAGGTAGCATCCAAGAGGAAGGGTTGATTTTAGCTAGAAGCATGGAGTTCATCTGTGCTAACAGCAGAAAAGGTAACGTGTGTGAGTGCAGATATTGGTGAGTGTTTACATGGCATCTTGTGAAATTACTTCAGATTTTCCATCAAATAGGGAATAAGAACACTGAGTAAAAGTAAGGATAGTGGAGGAGGTGTAGTAGGTTTGCCAAAAAGGAAAACAACTAAAATGGCCATCTCTGAGATTGGGAGAGTTAACAGACTAGAGAAATATATTACAATTACTATTCATGTATAAAGAGCTCTTACAGATGAACAGGAAATAGATGAACATGCCAATAAGAACATGTGAGAGAGAACCTGTATCTACAGTACACACACACACACACACACACACACACACACTCTCACATAGATGGCCATTAATCAAATGAAATAATTGTTAACCTCAATCCTAGTCTAAGATAACTAACACATTGGTTGATATCACTGGAGGCACATTTTTTTCTAGAGAGCAATTTGTAAAAGGTGCCCTTGGTTTCGACAATATGCCTATCCTTTCACTTGGCTTAAGGAATTTTTACCCCCAAGGAAATAATTGATTGTGCTTGAAAACTTTTAATAATATATTTTTATCTCTATTATTTCTGAACATTGGAAAAAAAAAGTAATTGTTGGAAAAAGGAAAGTGCATAAGTAAATTGCTGTGAAAGGCAATTACGTACAACCAGTAAAATGTCATTAACTGTGGATGAATATTTAATTTAAAAATTTATGATATACATGAATGAACTCATGATGCTAATTAAGTAGTACCCTCTTTTTAAAAATGTCATGTATATATTTTACAGATGCATTTATTTATATTGTAAACATGAGATTTATTGTACATGATTTTTATAGCCATTTGGGTCCATTCATTAATTTTCACCCAGATAAAGTTTATCTTGATTTTTTGTTTCCTTTTGTTTATTTACATGAGTCTTGGGCAGGGAGTGGTGATAATTCATATACTGGTCACCATAGTGCCATCTTTCTGGGCAGCTCAACTCACTGAATGCTTCTGCCTAGATCTGTGACCCAAACTGATTTTCATTTTAGAAAGATTGTACAAGTACCACAAGTGGTGTGGTTTGGACAGAGATAAATTGCACACACTGAGACCAACTAGAGTCCATTTCAGGAATCGGTGCGAGAGGTAATGAGCGTCAGCGAAGTCGGCAGTGGGAATAGAGAATGCCGATCAGAGTGGAGGTTTGGGATCAGGGGTATGAAGGGAAGGCCCCCGATCTTCACACAGAAAACCACATACCAGGAGGAACTTTCAGAGAAACATACAAATGTAGGCAGAAGTATGAATCAGAACCAATTCCTTCCCTACGAAAAAAGCCAATCTCTGCTTATACAGCAGCTTTAACTATTACAATTTAAAACGATAGGATTATTTTTGTCCCCAGTTCCTCTGTCTGTGTTTAATTATACACCACTGTGATGATAGGGAAACAGCAGCTATTTTGAGGATGCTGCACCTTTTCAGGACCTGTGTCCCTTCTCCCTGTGACACTGGATTTAAAAAGGGGAACATGAAACAGAACAGGCACAGGTGGTTGTGTTTATGGCCTTCAGGGAGATATGATTACTTCACTCGGCTGATTGCTACCTGAAGGAAGTCAGATTACAATTAAGACTGTCAGGTAAAGCACACAATTAAAGTTCATTGCAAACGCTATCGACAAACTGGTATGAGCTGGGAAATGTACTCTGGCAAACAGATGTACCCTGGAAAATAGAAAGGGAATGTTTTCTTCTAGAACAAATCTACTTTATCAAATCTGACAACTTTCTCTTGAGCTGTGGGTCCTGAGCTCGAAAGAGCTTCTCATTTGATTTAAGCAATCGGCACATGACACGCAGGCTGGAAATGAGTTGACTTATTAACTTATTTGCTTACTAGAGAAAGTGGGGGTGAGAGCAAACATGCTTACCTCACCACATTTTGCGCTTTGCCTTCCAGATTTGTTTAAGAGCTAGAAATGTTGCATTCTTCTCTGCATACTAACAAGTGGGATCATGGTTCTAGAGTTGGGAAATTCTTATTACAAGATATAGGAAAAAGTCATACCTCTGTTTTTCAAACTGGCTTTTAGTCAATCAGATAGTGTAGCTACACCCAGCCCATGTGTTATTTTTCAAGCATCTACTTGCATTTATATGACACTAATAAGACACAGTTCCTATAGACAGCAATTCTGCTGTTTGATTTTACTCCATAAGTAACTGTATATATCATTACCTCTTAATAAAGTGGAATATTCCCTGGGCTCATACATATCACAGCCATTACTGCTAATGGGAGTTACGCATGGGGCTTGAGGAGAAAGTGCAGCTCCTGTACGCAGCCTCCATTTAATGTTTTCCTGGACTAACAATATTTTTCATCTGGTCGGTAATGGAGGCATTTGAAGTGGGGAACAGCTTTCGTGCAGGAATTCCAATCCCGGGGAAAGTTTTTGCTTTGCTCTGTAACACCGGGGAGAGTAGACCTCTGTCTATAAAAGAAGCTTCTCTGGCCACCACCAGAATTTCAGGGAATCAGCCAGGTTAGAAAAATAGAAAGTATAGAAACACATATTATCCTGGTTTGGGATGAAGAAGGGTTTTATGCCAGGGCCATTCTCTTCTCTGATTCCTCAGGGCACATTGCTTCCTTGAGAAAATTAACCCTACTGAGTGCATCTCGTGATTTCACCTGTTAATGAGTGAGGATTAAGGGAGGTAATCATATAAAACATGTGGTGAGACCTCAGAGAATGGTAGTGTTCTCTCTCCTTCCCTCAGATTCTGTGGTGTCAGGAATACATAAACATTGGGCCTATGCCATGTAGGAGACACCAGCTCACTCCTAGACGTCCTCCTCACCACCCACAATTTCTGTCTTGTCCCTGAGACAGCTGTATATAGCCTAACATATGTCCAGCTCTTCTATGGACTGCCAGTGGCAGTAACCTCATTTATTTTGTGGAATCCAAAAAGGGTGTTGACCTTCTAGTACATTCCTTCTAATACATGTTTTTTTCAGTTGAGACATCAGTTACATAGAGTGAGGTAAGAAAAGTGCAAAAAGTTTAGGTAAACAGCTTGATCTATTTTTGTATACATGCACATTCATATAACCACCATCTCCTCATTTTAACAAACTGTATTTCACGTCTTTTAGTAAAAGCTCCAAGAGCGGCCCAACTTCCACTTCCTCTTCTTTCAGTACAGAAAAACATTACATTCCAATCTGCTCTCTTCTCAGGTGCTTTGGAGTTATATTTGTTCTTCTTAACCAAGGTGTCCCAGGCTTTTAGACGTCTATTACCTGGCAGGAGAGCTTGGCAATGGAAATGCAACAAACTCTCCCTGAGCACCAAGCATTTGTTTTGTACGGCAGGAGAGAAGATCCTGAGAAACATTCAGAAATGTGAGAGATGACACCTGATTGCAATTTACTCACAGTAGTAAAGGAGAGGGAAAATGAAATGAAACTAACATTTCATCAGTGCATGTTCTGGGCCAAAGATGGTGCTTGGTGACTTACAGAAGTGTAGCATTTAATCTTCCAAGCATTTTCTATTTAAAGCCAGACTTAGAGCCTCTCTTGGGTCTCCATCTTTCTCTTACCTGCTACTAAACACCTTTGCCGTGAGAAGCTCCCCAAAGAGCTGCTCTTTAAAGGTGTTCCTTGTCCCTAGCCTATTTGTCTCTCCCTCTGTCTTTCTTCTGTCTTCCTCTGAAACTCATGTGTATCATATCTTGTTTTCTTGTCATCTTCCCTTTATCCTTCTGCTCTCTGGTGTACCCTGGTATATCAGGTGGGTGAAAGTCCATCTGTGGTTGTTTCCTGGTAACACTAGCCCCCGATCTTGGGTACTTGGCCACCCTCTAAATTGTCTTCTTCGGTCATTTCCTGTTGGCACAGAAAGGAGACTCAGAGATTCCAAAAATGACAGCTCTCTTATGGAAGGGAGCACATGCTACTTCACAGGTTTGGCCACTGGTATTAGCTGAGTCATTTTCCACCCTTTTGGATGCCTAATTTCTCTATTTGATTCCAGAATATTCTCTCTCTCTCCTTCTCTCTGTAACAGTTGTAGGTATCCTATATCTTTCTAAGCCAATAGCCACATCAATCTTTTCTTTTATGTTAATTACCATAGTTCTTCAACATCCTGTTCAAAGCAATTTAAAAGGATGAAATAACCTCTTATTTGAATAGGACTATTAATGTTTTTCAGGAGCTTTTCCATTTGACTCTCAGGCCACACCAGAATCTTGGCAAGGTGGGCATTATTATTTTCATATTTTTGCATATTGAAGGAAGAGACACAATAGGACTAAGTAACTTATCGTGGGTTAATTATCCAAACTTGAAATTATCTTTATATTTCATATTTTGTCTCCTCCATTACAATATAAACTTCAGGAGTAACAAGACCATTTTTGTGGCGTTCACTTTCTTATTCTTGGCTTTTATCCCATACCAAGTTCTGATAAATTGATAGGCAGCCACTGACTGGAACCTGAGACTCAGGTCCACAACAGTGTCATGCCGGGTAGCTAATGTGCTGACCCTGCTCATCGTTGGGGACTCCATTGGTATTTCCCTTACTCAGTTTACTCCTTGCGACCTGCAAGTCCTCTTTTAGCACACAGTTTTTCCCTAGGTTGTAGCTATCTCTTCTTCAGTAATACTCCTAATTAGAGTTGGTGACACTTTGCCTGTCTTGATGCTTAGGGTTTGGAGACATTCCATCTCGTCAATACCCAGATTTTAATCAACTAATCAGCATGAGCCCAGGGAAGTTGCTACTCTGTGGTCTGGATATGGTCTAGGAGGCAGAGCCTCTTTTCCCTGAGTTCAGCGTCCAGGGCTCCTGGGGCTCCTGGGGTGGGAGGGGCTTCTACATCTTCCCTCCTCTCCCTAAATATCCTTTCTCAGCCCTCTAGTTCTGGGGCTTCTGCAGCATCTCTGCTCCTATCCTTTGAGACATCTTAATTCTCCAGGGCTATCAATCCCCTTTCCACATTTACTCAACATGAAAACAATAATGGAAACAATAACCCCAAGAAACAACCATTCTTATTTCATTTATTTCCTTTTCAGATTATAAAGTGACTGCAAATGGTATGAATCAGTTCTTTTATGATAAGGTCTTTAAAAATGGATTATTTTGCTCTTCCTTTCTTCCCCCAACCTCTCACTTAAGATTAATCAAGTTAATTGCTATTAGATTAAATTAGTCCCTAATGTCAGTAGATTTTTATTTGATTTCAGAATTTCCAGTGTCTGCAATTATCAGACTCTAAGACACAAATCAGTGCTTTGAAGCGCCCTGTTTTTGCATAGTGTCCACCTAATAGCCTTGTTAACAAATAGGCTTTGACTTTAGGCTAAAAATCAGGCTTACTACTAGAGTGGACTTTGCATGGTGTACAATTTTAGTGAAACTCAGGCTTGCAATGTGATGCTAAACTCAGATTAAGTTAGATGGAGTTTTTTGGAGGAGCAAAGCCCCAGTGCTGACATCTCAGTGCTGAAGGTCGCCCTGCCCTTTCCTCCAGATGTACACCACTCTGGCCTCTGTTTCCCAAGGATGGCTTTTTAGGACTGTTCCTCGTGGACTTGACAACCAAATCCAGATATCCAAATCTGATTTGACAACCAAATCAGATTGGTGCTGAGAAAACTAAGAATTCAAAGATGTTAGCACAATGTGCTTTACTTAAAAAAAAAAAAAATAGGTGGAGCAGAAGAAAATTGTAGGCATCCAAGCCCAGCACAGCCTGAAGTTTGCTCCAGGTTTGGGGCCTCACTCAGCCCATTCACATGTTGAATACCTTGTCCCTGATTGAACAAGTACTTTGGATTCGGGCAGACATCAGTGTAAATCTTAGTTCTTCCGACAGCTGGCTGTGTAAACTTGTTTGTGTTTCTTATTCTTTCTGAACCTTTGTTTTCCCATCCATGAAACACGGTTAAGTGTATCCACCTCCTAGTCTTTTTCCCTGAGGATTAATTGGAGCAATGTATTAATATGTGTGGCACTTAACACAGTGCTTGCACAGAGTAAAGTACAGTAAATATAGTAGTCAATTTTTTTCTTGTTGATAACACTACAGTACTATTATTTGTTTATTTATTACCTTATGCATGCTACAAATATTTATTGTCCTGGACACCTTGCAAGATGCTATAAATACAAATACAAATAACATGCAGTCCCTGCCCTTAGTGAGCTCCTGATCTGGCAGGAAGCACAGACAAGTAAATCCTGCAATTATACTTCAATAAGTTAAGTGCCCCAGTGGAGGGGAAGGTAGATACTTCAACTGTCATGTTCCCATCATTTTGTGCTTGCTCCTGGGAGGAAGCTTTTCCTGCATTTAGTACCATGCCGGGAGCACAGAGGGGTTGCTTTTCCCTGTGCCTGGTCACCCCAAGGTGCAGCTGAACTACAGCAACAGGGGGTGGCAGTGGGGTCTCCACATGTACTCTAGTGGGCACGGGGTCAGGTTCTCATCTCACAGTCCAGGCTTTTTCACTGTGCCTGTTCCTCAACCAGTTTGAAGAGCATCAGCCCCCTGGGGAATTTTATCAACACTCTGGCATCTAACCTGGGGTCCAGGAAAAACTGAAAACCCGAAGAGTCTTACAAAAATGTAAAGTGTGTAAAGTTCTTTTGTCCCTATAGTCTTGTTTGAACCTTATCACAACCCCTGCAAGAAACTGAGGTCTCGAGAGCAAAGTTATTTGCCTTTGATGAAACAGCTGGTTTGGGGGCAAAGACAAGAGTAGAACCTGGGCCTCCTGACTCCAGGTACACAGCTCCTTCTCTCTGCTAAATCTGTCAGGGAGGTCTGATAAAGCAGCATTGCAGGCAAAGAGGCATCCAAATCATTGTCATAACTATTAATAACGCCATCTAACTACCAGATGCCTATTTAATATTAGGTGCTGTTCAAAGCTTTCTATTATACATGTGAACCTTTTAACAATACTGAGACATAGATCCTTTTATTTCTATTTTGTCAATAGAATAATAGGGGTATTAAGTACTTATTCAAAATCACACAGTAGTAGCTGGTGGGGGGAGGATTTGAGGAGCCTCCCTTAATGCTTTTCTGTACAGTCTTCCCTCTGTATCATTTTCACAATGACCACTCCATGCCCAAACTTGTGCCGAGCACTCCAGGGTCAGAAGCAGCTGTGTGAGCCCTGATCACAGGGTCTAATCACCATCTTCAGAGTGGAAGGGGATTACTGACAAAGTCAGAACACAGATTTATAAAACTATGGATCTTCAAAAACATCAGCCCTTCTGTTAAAAGGAAGAAAATGGGCTGGGAGCCTTGATTGATGAGCTGGCTAGGACCTGATTGCTTTTATCCTTTCATGCATTTACTCAATTTGTACTTGAGTGTGTCTTGTGAAGCAGGCACTGTCCAATGTCCTGGGAGAGAGACCAAGAGGAACAGACATACTCAGGGACTGCGAGTAGAGACAGCTCCTCAGGGGAGTGTAGCGTCCTGCTTTTCCCAAATACCAGTCATTCTGGTATCTGTGTCTTGCCTCCACCATTGTTTTTCGTCCTGAAATGTCCTTCTCTTCTGTAAAATCCCTACTTGTCCTTCAAGGCTCAAATAAAATGTTACTCTGTCACTGTGGCTTTTTTTACATTTATGGAAAAAAATGTTCACCATCGCCCCTGTGTTCTCATAGAACTTTCTGTATGCAGATTTTGCAGCATTGCCTTACAGTGATACATTTACAGGCCCTCCCTAGATTCCTGGCAGAAACCCTATGTTGTCATCATCATATCTCCAATACCCAGAATAGAGAGCTTGAATCATAATTGAGATTTAGTGAGTGCTTGGGTTCTGTGTACTTGTCCTACCATGTCATTATTTCTCGTTATTCCTGTATTGTCTCCTGGGTCCTAACTGTACATACCTTGATGTCAGGGTCAGTGGTTGCTCCTTTGCATTCTTCCTTGTTGAAGTGTTGAGCCTAGTGCTGGGAACATGACACGCATGCTCTGTCCATGAGAGATGAGTTGAGTATAATGTGCATCTTTTCAAGTTTAGCTTTTCTAACTTTCAGGTCTGTAGAAAGCGGTAGTACTAGCATGTCTCCAGCTTGGCTGACAACTTGTAACAGCAAAGAACCCAATGGAGTCTCATATGGTAGAGAAGATTCTGGGATCTATTCTTAGTGACCGCACGTCTATGCTGACTTGCATAGTCCCAGGTAATGCCGTATGCTTGGAGGTCTCCTGACATCTGCACTTACTGTACTATCTCTAGGTGAGCCGTTCTGAAACACGCAAGATTTGGTAGGGATGCAATATTCATTCAATATTTCTATTCATATAAAAATGATTTATTGAGCACCTACTAAGTGCCTGAACTATCCTTGGTGCTTACAATACATCAGCGAACAAAAGCAACCAAAAATTCCCACCCATATAGAGTTTATATTCCAGTGAAAAGAGAAACAATAATTAATATGTAGAAAGAATAAAAATGTTTTATAGAAACATCTTTAGATATTTGGAAAAAGCGCAAGGTAAAGAGAAAGTTCATGGAAAGCTAGCAGGATGGGAGCAATGGCAATTTTCAACTGGTCAGGATAGGTCTCCTTGTGAAGGGAGAGATTTAGCCATGTGGCTTTCTGAGGAAGAGTATGCCAGGAAGACGAACTAGTCAGCAAAAAACCTCTGAAATATGAATACACACACATAAAGATTTTTAGTGATGTTAAAGATTTTTATAATAATGTGTCCTGCCCCCATGTCTCCCTCTGAGATTTCTCCAACTCTTTGAAATATAAGTGAAATTAACAGATTTGAAATGGTAGCACCCATCATGACTGATGTTAAACCCCACAGAATGGACACTACAGCCTGTGGCAGGAATGAGGTGTAGCCCTCATGATCATTACAGCCTTGAACATGCCAGAACTCAGGAGCTGCCACAGTTATTAACACATTCCAGCCTCAGGGACAGAGGTTTCCCGGGAGAGATCTGTTCAGGCCTGCCTTCCTCCATCTGCCCTGGGCAGCAGCACTTTGGACCCTGGAGGTGTAAGGGACCAGCAGGGGGAGAGGGCAGGGGCCTGGGCTGGTGGTCCCTGAGCCTGATTTATTCCTTTTCGTTTCCCATCAAAGAGCCTAATCTTGGCCAGAGGGAAGGGTTTTACAGTGGCAGACAATAACGCCAGAGTGTCCCAAGGGGATTAAGTCACTATCAAACACTTCCCACCTGGGTCTACACTGCATGCCAAGTTTCTGAATCCTGGCTGTAGTGTGCAATGAACAGGTACAACCTCTGCCCAGGGTGTAAGAGCTCGGAGAGACATCCCCATGGACCTGAGATACAAATGAGGGCTTCGTAGAGGAGGTAAGGGCCTGAGTAACAAGCAGAAGGTGATATGCTGGTGAAGGGAGATCCTTCTAGGCTAGATCAAGTGACTGGCAGGGGAAAGAAACAGGGTGAGAGTTAGGGACAGGCAAGGGAAGAGGCTATGAGGGAATTTTAGAAGCATCCAAAGTGCCTAATAGGTTTCCTGATGCCATTTCCTTTCCTCCATGGTGTTGGTTGCAACCATAATCCTTATCAATAAAAACTCCTCACTAGGTGTAGTCTGATGGAGAGAGGTTAGAATTTGTATTCGCTGGACCTGATTAAGTCCTAGCATCGTCAATTTGACGTTAACTAATGCTCAGTCATGAACTGGGCTTCAGCTTCTTTGCCTGGAATATTAGGATAACTCACAGATTTTGAGAATCAGTTTAAATAATTTTCATAGATTCTTTGTAAAGAATAAAACAAGGCACACATGCCCACGCCTTGTCACTGGCATCACTGTGATTATGCTACATGAGTAGTTGTCTCCCAGAAGCTTCTCATCTAAATTTAAGACAGCTGATAATCTGTTAAGCAAACAAACAAACAAAAATGTATACAGGGACAAATATCATCTGCTAGAACAAAGCTAGACTGAAATGATTACAGCTTATCTTTTGCAAACCATGGGAGGGCATTTTGCCCACAGCAGAGTTTCTAGGGAGTTTGTGTTTTACATAGCTATGCATCAATCTGTCTTCATGGCTTTTTTGTGGACTCTTCTAATAGAAAAATGGGTGTCCGTGGCCCACTTCTGTGAGTCCTATGGGAAGCAGAATATAGTTAGGGTGCTCATAAAATTAGTCATCTAAACAGGGAAATTTTTTAGGTGAAAAGAGGTACTAATAACCAGGGTTGTTCTAGGAAAACTTGGGTGTTTGGTCACCCAGAGGACAGTGCTTTTGCTCTGACACAGTAATTTCAGAGGCTCTGAGATGCAGCCCAAAATTACAGAGAACCGTGTTTACAGAATTGTGGCCATGGGTCGTGTGTACCAGTATTGCGGCTCTGGTGGGGCCATCTGTGGGCAGAGGTGAGGAAGGCATATGGCATCTTCCAAGGTTAGGGCTATAACCTAATATCTGTCTCCACTTGTTCTTCCCAATTAGTTAAAGATCCAAGAATTTCTAAGATCATCCTCTGGCTGATTTACTTTCAAAGCTTTACCACATCCAGATGCTAATGACTCTTTGTACTTTGTGCTGCTGTGTGAAGACTCCCCGCTCCGTTGACATCTAAACTTCCCTTGAATCTTATAAATGACCCCAGTTATATTCACCTCCCCATTCTCTTCACAAAATCCTTGTGTGAGGTAAAAAAGGAAGTCAATTTCCATTTAGTTTTTACAAGTAGAGTTTAGTTGACAAATCGTAAGTTTGTATTTTTATGGGATACAATGTTTTAATATATGCAAACAATGTGGAGTGATTAAATCAAGCTAATTAACATATCCATCACTTTGGTCACTTATCACTTTTGTGGCGAGCCATTTGAAATGTACTCTCTTAGTTATTTTGAAATATGCAATACATTATTATTGACTATAGTCACCCTATAGTCAATTTGTTATTTGATCAACAGATATCAAAATATATTTCTCCTGTCTATCTGTAACTTTGTACCCATTGACCAAGGGAACAACCGAACCCCATCCTCTGGTACCTATCGATCTACTGCCTATTTCTATGAGATCAACCTTTTTGGATGCCACATATAGTTGAGATCATGCAGTATTGTCTGTGCCTGGCTTCTGTAGTTGCTTAATAAACATATCTTGACATGTATTATGGTAGAGATTGCTTTAGTCTCATTGCTATGATACTACTCCCAGCTTAGAGATTTCTTTGGAGAGAAGGTTCTACATGGTTTAAAACCATCAAGACCCTTGTACATAACAAAAGATGTGGACAGGAAGAGCTGTCCATGTTCAAACTGTCATTGAATCACCAATTGTCTAAAACTCAAAAGGTATAAGGTCTCATGCTAAGAGAAGGACCTGTACTCAGGAGGCATTCAATCTGGTATGTTGGTGACTGAATGAATAAACTCTGTGTCAAGAGAAGAAAAAGGAAACACTGCTCAGTTTAAAGCTATCTTCACCGCATCTTTTTAGTTGGGGTGAGATTTCTCATCACTGGACGATACTAAGACTAGCCAGGGTGGTGACTTACCAGGGACAATGGGAGAAGGTGGAACCAAGTGACATATGAGGCTTCCTCCAGACATGAAAATATATGAATTAGGTATAATTTTATTTTTGTTTTTTAGCTTTTAAAACTCTTTATTTTAAATACAACTAAAGTAGCCTTAACCAAATATTATGCATTTGCAGTTACTTCTTAATATTATTACTTAATATTATGCATTTATAGTTACTTCTCAAATCATGTAATTGCTAATGTTTGCACCCCCTCCCCAACCTAGAATGTAACCACCTAACAGTGATGGGGGAGGGTGTGGAAGAAAGGAACATTTTTAGCAGAGGAAAGATCAATTTAACTTTGCTTTTGCTTTTGTTGGTGAAGTCTCTTGTATTCACAAAATATTTTTGAGGTGATGAGGAGATATAATTTTTTGAAATTTCACCTAGTCTATTGCATATAATTTGTGTTAATGAAAAATATACAAAAACTATGATAAATTATCAAAATTTGATATAGTAGATGAGACAAAAGATACATTCTTCATCTCTTTCTACTTTACTCTTGTTAAAACATATTGTGACTAACCACAAAGACTGAGGTCTTGTTTTTGCAGAAGGAAAATTCTAACACAATTACTGGAATGAGAAAGAAAATGAAGAATCATGATTTGATGTCTGGCCTTTAAAAAATATTCTGCTTTAAGAACTCCAGAACTCAGACTGGGGATATGAATATTTGGCAGCTTTTCTCCAAGTTCACTAACTTTCGTATGTATTATTGTACCTTCATATTATTGCTCATTGTCACCTTAATTGCATGCCAACACAACCCATTGTTTTTCTTCCTGCTATACACTGGATAGTCATTGGACTCAAAGCTTCTGCCTTATTTGTCAGGACTGAAATTCATGTCAAGATGTATAAAATCATGATCATGTGAAAAGCAATATCGGAAGGCAATATCTCTTGTAAGAAATCATTTCCACAGACCTAAGTTAATCAGATCTGTAAAAGGCTAGAACTTTGGACTCACTGTCAAATTATGAGCATGACAGTGATCTGATTTGAAGTGACGCTATAGTGGTCATTCTAGGGGCTTAAAGAAGGGAAGAAAGGTCAGGGAATAGGCAAAAAAGGCATTTCCTTCTTGTCTGGGCCATGTCTGTGTCATTTCCTCACCCAAAGTGCCATCGTCATTCATAGAAAATGCTGTCACAATTACAAGGATAAAAATTGGGGGGATGAGGACACTCATTTAGGAAAATATTCAATGGGATAATAAACCTCATTCTACAAGGAAACCCAAGTACATGACTCTCACAAATAATTTCAGTAATATCATGACACAAAGGACTGAGAATTAAAACTCACTGTGGAACAACTAAATGCTTTGAAATTAGGGTAAAAGTTGTGCAACAGCGTTTGTGGTTATTGGCTAGAAATATGTTATTAAATAGAATAAAATTTAGTCCTTCATCTTATAAAATGACATGCTTTTTATGGCTTCAGCATACCAGTTGAAGCCAGATTGTCTTTCTTAAAAATTACCCTAATAATATGGTCAGATGAACAGCTTGCTGCCCACCCCATTGGTGGCCTGCTCAATTATTGTGATCTTCCTAACAATACAGAAGAAGGAACTTCTCAAGATGGAGATAGGATAAACTATTTGCACTTTTCCAGATCTTCCAATCTGCCTAAAATCTCTGAGATGTTCTCTGTTCATGAGCTATACGTAACTCCCTTAGACAATTTCAAGATTAGTGCAGGAATAAGATCCTGCAGAAATCTCAGTGGCCTTTCCAGTCTGATACAGTTATCTCTTTTCTGAGTTCCTGTCACATTCCCAGATTCCTTTATCATGGGACTCGCCACCCTGGATGCTAACCTTGACTTTACACTGCTGACTCCCCAATTATACTGGAATATTTTCAGGGTATGTATGACTGTACCTAAAATATATACAATAAATATTCAATTAATATAAATTTTAAAAAATAAATGAGAAGTATCCAATGAGGCAACTCCAACCTTTCCCTCTAACGATATGCTACTTCAGGTTTAACTTCAGCAGAATCACATGGAAACACCTCTGAGTCCATTCTTAGCAACCAATGGGATTTATTCCAGTTCCATAATGACATCGTGTGATGGGGAAGGACAAAGAAGTACAGAAGTTTCTGGAGTTAGGTAGCCACTTAGAGTATAAACTTCCACATAGGTAAGCAGGTATCAGTTTCTCCAACCTCTTCTTATAATAGAAAAAAAATGCAGGAAGTTTTGCTCTTTGCTGCAGTCTTTTATACTCATTACGTCTTCCTGTGATGATACATATTTTAAAATATCTTTATTGTAGCTTTAATGGGCTGAGGATAGAAAGGAGATAAACATAAGTGGTAAAATAAAAGCTGTTACTTAGGCTTCCTAATTTTGAATATATTCCTCGTGGTGTTAATGTAAGAATTAACAAGTTTAAGTATTTATCATGGTGTTGGCACATAGAAAATGCTCAAGATAAATCATCATCATCATCAATTGATATAGACTTTCTATTTGTGTTCATCCTAACTCTGCAGGTGGAACTTCCATCATGGTATCATGCTTTGTTCTAAATCATGACTTACCTTTGCAACTTGTCTTTTGGCTTTCTATTTTTTAAAATTTTTTAATTTTTTAAATTTATATATAAAAGATGGACATATTTTGAGGGTGCATGTGATAATTTAATGCATTCATGTAATCTGTAAAGATTAAATCAGTGTAACTGGGCTATCTATCAGCTTAAATATTTGTCTTTCCTTTATGCTAGAAACATTCAAATTATCTCCTAGCCATTTTGAAATATAAATAGATTATTAATCACCCTATCAAACACTAGGTCTCGCTTCTTTTTTCAAATTGTGTGTCCGTACCCATTAATCAACCTGTCTTTATTTTTGAAACACTTGACAGACACTAGGCAATTCTTGTCCCTCCTTGACAACTACCCCAGACTCCTGGAACGAGTTTACTGTTTTTAGGGGAGTAGATATCTTTCCCCTAAAAGCTAACAATTCAGTATAAAGAATGATAAAAGCAAATAAATAGCAATTAAGCCCACAATACAAACTCCACACAAAACATGTACAAATTACAGCAAAAATCCAGAGAGAGTAGCAATTAACCATATGGAAAATTTACTCAGGAAGAGATAATAACTTCTTGAATTATAGAAAAATGTCTTCCTACAAGATTCTTCTTTGTCTTTCATCTCATAGTCTAATCTTTTTCTGGACCCTCTCATTTCTTTTTCTGACATACTCCCTCTCTCCATTATTCCTGTCCTTATCTTAGCACCCCCCTTCATCACATGCTCAAAAGCACGATACTTGTCTCCAAATGGGATTGCTTATCATTATTATTCCCTAGTCTAATACATCCAAACACCTCTGTCAAATTAAGCAATCTTCAAAATTGTTTTGATCATGGTACCCTATGATCAGGGAGGTAGAATGTTTCTCTATACCACTAACGTGAAAGTTAGAGACTTTTGGTACATTTCTAATATATTCCCAACTGGAATCCTCTCATTTTCTGCTAAATATCAATTTCTATATTCATTTATTAAGTTAATTAGCAGCCACATAGTCAACATATATTTCATGGTTGGCAACTACTCATGGAACAAGCATTGTAAGTGGAACTTAGGCATCTGAGTCCATGGCTTGCTCTCTCTGCCTCTGTTCTGCCTCTGTCTCTGTTTTCCTCTTTCTTTAGCGGATGTATTTCCCGTCCATCCAGTCATGCACACTGCCCAGGCACACGGCATTGGTATCTGGGTGTTCCCCAAGCCTCTTCTGGCTGGCACAAAGGTGGTGAGCATGTGAGTGTGTCAATATGATGAGCCAAAATATTAATTTCTTTATTTTCTCCTAAGTGGTTCAGCCTTCATAAAATCCAGCCCTATAGGTTATTGATTTTCACAAAAAGAAGAAAAACGAGTGGGAGTGGAGAATTATGATGTTATGTCCTAAATGAATTTTTCACAGAAAAAGAAGAGGAACACAACAACAACTATTCTCTGTCTTGGGCAGTTGGTCAGAAATGAGATTTGGGGTATGGAATAGGAAAGGCAGGCATGCGTCTGTCCCCAGGGTAGAACAAGCATTGATCTCTTGGGCGATTGCCCTGACTACCTCTGAAGCTGAGAATTAGGTTCAATACGTTAGTACTAACATTTAAGTCCTTTCTAATCTCCAGGGGCAGACTCTGCCTTCTCTTCCTCTACCTCATTTATGTTTAAGTGAAAACTGACTTAACTCTTTACCTTCCAGCCTGTCCTTTATTTATACAGAACCCTGGGCCTCAGCAATTCCATGAAAGCTTTGATGAGATGTTTTAACTACTATTTCACAAGCAATGTGTTGGAAAGGGAGATAA
Source organism: Propithecus perrieri (assembly GCA_963574695.1). NCBI lineage: Eukaryota > Metazoa > Chordata > Mammalia > Primates > Indriidae > Propithecus > Propithecus perrieri. The sequence goes on along the minus strand of CAUYRB010077008.1, from coordinate 66,439 downwards.
ATAAAGTCAAACCTCTATCCCTACAAGAATTTGCTTTCTAGCTAAGATAGAAATAATAGACCCATTTTCTTTTTTACTCATGTATGAAGAACACTTATCTCAGTAGCATGGTATTGCTAAGACAAGAAATGCATCAGAATCACTTAGCAAGCTTTGAAAAATGTACCCTTGCACATCCAACTTCAGATCTGCAATCAGACTCTCCGAGAGTGGGCCCTGGGAATCTGTATTTAAACAATAACCACCACCTTTCTTAGAGTTTACATTAGCTACTAGATACAATACAAAAGGACATAACAAATTCATGGAGCAAACTGCTACAGATCAAGCATTCAAAGCTGATATGCTAAATTCCATGCATCTGGCCCCAAAGAAAGAGCATAATAACAAGAAAGGTGCAAGTGCAGACTTGTAGCAGCTTAGAAATTTCTCCAAAAGCATATCTAACAATCTACTGATTAGTGTTGTGAGATCTAGGGTCAGGAAAAGGATAAGGAAGAGGTATAAAAAGTCCTGTGGCAAAATAATTCAATAGCTCTTGCTAGTAAGAGAAGGGGGCTTTAGGAGAAAGGATGCCTACCAGCTATTTCTATCCTCTGAAATGTAACCTGCTCGCTGAGAAGAAAATCTGGTGAGGAAGTTAGTTGAACACAGAGATTTTATTAGCTAAAGAACTTTGACTGGAGCTACACCAACCTACTGAATACTGAAAACTGGGGTAATATGTGCCCATGAGGCAAAAGATAAATTAGATTTGGCTCCAGGGTGTTTGAAACAAGAAGGTCGCATAGAGGCTGATAACTGCACCAAAATATTCTCCTTCAGCCTTCTGCACAGGATGTGCCAGAAACAGCCAGAATCTTTGAAGATGAGAAATAATTGGGAATAAGTTAAGAGAAAACCTGTAAATGAAAAATAGCAAACCATATTTTGGCAAAGTTAATCAATTCCAAGGAAAAAGGAAGAACTGTAAGTCAATTACAAGGCAATGGATAGGGTGGGAACCTCAGGTTATAAAGAACAAAAGGATCCAAAAAAAATCCCCAACTGCTATTTCCTTGAGAGTAGAAGGGAATTCACTTCTTCATCCATGCATTTATTCAACTACTATTCATATAATAAATACTATGCCCCCAATCACTCTTCTAGGATTTGAGAATAAAATCATCCACAATAGAGACAGGGTCCCAGTTCTCATAGAGCCTATATTCTAATGGATGAATGAAGCAATACAAAAAAATAAACAAGAAGCATTTTGGAGTCAGAATGTCCTGATTTCAAATCTCAGCTTTGCCACTCACCATCTGTACTGTCCTTAATCTCGCTGCGACTATTTCCTCCTCGGCAAAATTGAGATAGGAATGTTGACCTTGAAAGGTTGTGATAAGGATAAGAGGAACTTTATGCTACTGAACAGTATCTGGAATATAGTAAGCATTTCATAAAAATTTTTTGAATAAAAATTTGGCAACACAAAGGACCCAGTTAAAAGGGAAATAATGGAATTCAAAGCGCGGTGGGAAACTTTACTCTTAAAGGAGTAAAGGGGTGATTGACAAACAGATGCACACACACATAGACCATATATATACATGTATACACATGCATGCATATATACACATATATATACATATACATATACACATATATATACATATATGGACATAATAAGTGTTGGCTTCTCTGGCTATCCTCCTGCTAAGCTTTCATGGAGATAAATGCTCCTAGCCAATATAATCTTCCCTAGATATCTTAATGTATTCAGTTACTCTTAAAATAAAATTTCACTGGCCTGAAGGCATTTCTTTTTTAAAGTAGTTTGCATATCTCTGTTTTATTCATTTTATAAATTAAATATTCATTTATTATGTAACTTATGACCAAGTACTAGAGGAGCAAGTTTTTTTTTTTTGTATTAGTATATATACATATATTTTTATGTTTTTATTTGTTTAGTTATTTACATATTTTATTTCTTTTTTTTTTCTTTTTTTTTTTTTTATTTCAGCAAATTATGGGTGTACAGATGTTTAGGTTACGTGTGTTGCCCTTGGTTCTCCCCCCCACCGAAGTCCGTGTTTCAAATATGTTTGTTTTTTTTTTCTGTTTTTCCAAAGTATTGGAATGGCATGGTCCCATTTTTTTTGAACCCTAGGGGCAAGAGAGATTTTTTAAGAAGACCCTCCAAAGGGAATTTCTAGGCCTAAAGAAGTGTTGCAGTATTAATAATTAGAAAAAAAAGGTGGTAATAAAATCTTCCAGATATTTCACAATGTCCTAGTATCTTTGGAAATTCTAAGGTTGCGAAGTAAGCAAGGGTAAAGCCAATGTTGAGTTAAGACTATATCTAGTTGTGCAATAACTAGTTATGATTGAGTACCTAATAAATACCAGGCACATTGTGAAGTATTTGAATGCAGCAATATATAAGAAGGTCCCCACCCTTAAATAGCTCACAATCAAGCTGGAATAAAAAAGAAGCTGCATAAGAGTACAAAGTGTTATAATGAGAGTAGCAGAAAGATGCCATGGAAAACAAAGGAGGGACCACAATACAGTTATCCGACCTCCAGGTAAAGATCCTCTGACACGTTTCCATAGTATAATATAGGCTCCATAGCATACTCATCCCACAAATGGATGGAGAATCCTACCCACCATGGACTACAGTGTCCCCTGTTATGTGGTATAACTAAGGTCAGGTGCAGAAAGTCTGCTGCCCTTTTGCTTACTTATTTTGTGGATAGGATTTAACCTACTGCCTCAACAGGCTTTCCAATCTATAAGACAGCAATGCAGGATCCTTTATAATTTATTCTTTAACAATAATTCTAAGTATCATTAAGTATTTTTTCCATTCAGGGTATGAGTGTAGGATTGTTGGTTCCCCAGATGTACAAGTTCTGAGTCAGTGCTGTTTCCATAATTTATAAACCTTCATTTTTTTTCTTTTAACTTTCAGGTCATACTGTAATAATAATTCATGTAGTTATCACTAGTGGTGCACAAGAATGTAATTGGGAATAATCAGCGATATACACGTTAATGGGAGAGGAACTCACTTTACAGCATTCTGGGTATCTATAATGGTCTCACCACCTCAACACTTCAAGCCCCTCAGGCACTCCCACAAGACAGAACCCAGTCCAGAAGTGCTTCCTCATTGCAACATCAGGAGGTCTTCCTACAGATCCTGGCTTCATTAGAGAGTTATGTGCTACAATGTAAGAAGAATTATCTTAAAATTCCTGGGAAGAGACTTGTCTATTTGAAAACACATGTCCCAGAAGGTAGCTAATAATTGTGTGCATAATTGAAAAATATAAGAATAACATCTACTGGATGTTGGGCAGGGGGGAAGAGGGAGGAGGGGACGGGTATATGCATACACAAAGAGTGCAATGAGCACTACCCGAAGAATGGACATACTTGAAACTCGGACGTGGGGGGCAGGGGGGACAAGGGCAACATACGTAACCTAAACATCTGTACCCCCATAATATCCTGAAATAAAAAAAAAATAAAAAAACATAACCTCCGACACAACTAGATTCTTCCTGGATCTTAGCTGTTAATAACATATGCCGTTTGCATGATGATGGCTCACATCATAGTATTTGTCTACAAAATGGCACCCTGGACTATTGTTTTGCTTTGCTTTGCTTTAACTTCATTTGCAAGTCTTGCGTTCCCACTATCCTTCCTCTTTGAAGTGCATCCCTCAGTATCTGCCAGGGTTCAGTGCATGAACAGAGTATAATAAAGCCCTGTCCACACAGTAGGATGTTGAACTTCCCAAATTATCTCCGGAGATCTGATAATCAAGAAAAACTAAATGAAAAAAAAGAAAAGAAAGAAAGAAAAACTAAATGTATTAAGATTTACTGCATTCAGGGAGAATGCACTCCTTATTATTATTATTTTTGGACTTAATAAGTATTAATAGTTTGTTTTCAGAAGGGTCAATTGGCTGAGTTAATTTGCTGAACCCTAGTAATAATGTGTTATGATTTAAGATTCAGTGTCTTTTTAAAAAATCACTTTTATTATATATATTTAAGGTATACAACATGATGCTATGGGATACATACAGGCAGTAAAAAGGTTACTATAGTGAAGCCATTTGAGATATTATCTCACATACCAATTATTTGATGGCAAGTGCAGCTAAAATCTACTCATTTGGCATTAATCTCATACATAGTACAATTTTATTATCTAGAATCCTCATGTTGTATATTAGGTCTCTAGACATGTTCATTCTACATATCAACTACTTTTGTATCCTCTGACCTAATCTCCCCGTTTTCTACTTACCCCCACCCTTGGGAAGCACTTTTTTGTTCTCTGTCTTTGCATTATTTTTTTTTATTCCATATATAGGTGAGATCATGAAATGTTTTTATTTCTGTGTCTGGCTTATTTCACTTAGCATAGTGTCCTCCAGGCTCATTCATATCATGGCAAATGGCAAGATCTTGTACTTTTTAAGGGCTAAGTAATATTCCATTGTATATATGTACCACTTTCCTTAACCATTCATCTGTAGATGGACCTTTAGGTTGTTTCCATATCTTGCCTTTTGGGAATAATGCTGCAATGAACATGGGAGTGAAGATGTCTTTACAAGGTGGTGATTTCATCTCCTTTGTGTATATGCCCAGAAAAGGGGTTGCTGGGTCACATGGTAGAGAGGACCATCTTGATTGAGTCTCAGCACTGCCTGCACTGGGGAAACCAGAATTCGAATATTTATAGGGCTTTGGGGTCTGTATTCAGGTAGTTTATGGCAGATAATTCTCTCATGAACTTGTTGAGAAGGCAAGGCTAGCACAGAAAACCCTTGATGGAGCTATGAGAGTTGGACCTACCTTATCAGTTCAGAAGGAAACAAGATCTTTCAGAAAAGAATGATAATAAATGCTGATGCAACTCCAGCTAGGATTTGGAGAATGAATAGGATGTGTTTAGTAGAGAGTGGGGAGTATACCAGCTGGGGTTAATAGCACCAGGAAAAGTATGAAGGTTAAAATAATGTTGACACAACCACGGAATCCTGATGTGAGTTATCTGTATGGAGCAGAGGTCAACTTTGGGGAGCTATGTGAAATGAGGTTATGTCATTGATAAATCATGTAACAGAAGGTCCCACATTCTATTAAATACATAGGCTTGTTTCAATTGGTAAGATTAGCAATGAGTAATTGAAATGTTATGTCAATTGAAATTTGTCTCATCTCGGAAGCACTGAGTCTAGAACAATAATGACAAATGGGAAAGTCCAGTGGAAAACAATCAGTGCCCAGTTTAAGAGAATTGCTGGAACTACTGACAAGTTTGGAGCATGAGAGTAATGTGATATGGATAACATTTTGGAATTTGATTAATGTGGCAGCAGGATGGATGAATGAGTCACTACTTATAAGATATTTAAAAGAATACCAGGCTCATAGTAATAGTAATAACAATAACAATAATAATGACAATAATATTAATCATTTTTGGAAGGAGAACAGATGGGAGTCAGGGAGAACAGTGAGTAGGCCATGGCATTAATGCAGATATAAGGCAATGATGCTTGCCCTGAGGTTATGGGCAACAGGAAAGAGTCAACCAAATGCCAAAACAAGATAAATTAGCAAATCAGAGAAAACACCAGGCAACCTTTTCTTTGCCCACCACAACATTTATTGCTAGCCTTAGGCCTTGCTATTCAATGTGTGACCAAGCAGCAGCAGTGAACCTGGGAACTTGTTAAACATGCAGAATCTCAGGCCCTGCTCAGACTTACAAAAGAAGAATCTGCATTTTAATAATTTCTCTGGGTGATTCTGTGTCTCTGATTAATGACAGACCTATTTTCAAATTCAAATGTAGCACAGAGAGAAATAAATTATCTTCCTTTATAGAAAATTGATTGGCTTCATTTCTTTGAGAAATTAGACGCATAGGGCCCTAAACTTTGGCATATCCTGAGCAATTTCAGAAAAGATAATCTCTTTATCTTTTTTCCCTTCTATTAATAAGAACACTTAAAAAACTAACTACAAGTCTAATATTCTTCAAAATCTAAACTTCCTGTATTTATTTACTCATTTATTCAATATAGTTTTAAATTATTCAAAATAATTTTCCTATAGATAATTTGTTCAATATGTTTTTACTCTCAGGACTTTTTGGGAATTTGATAAAAATCTATAAAATTCCTTCACAGAAAAATGCACATAAAGACATGCTAGCAATTTTTTTTTTTACATAGCTTTCTTTTACCATGGGAATGTATTTCCTTCACATATATTGACCATAAAAATCTTCACAAATATTGTGCTTCTCATTTTTCATGCAAAAATGAATGCCTTCTTGCTCCAAAAGGGTGAATAAACCCAAACTGTACAAAATAAACAGAATACAAACCATTCTGTGGCTCAGAAGTAAATTTCAATGAGATGCCAACTTTGACATCCAGCTGATTCTGACTTTTTTGTTTTGATACCAGCAAACACTGAAAGCTCTGACTCACAAAGATAAGGATAAGCAGAGTGTCAGAGTTCTCGTGGCTCTCACATTGAAGGAAGGAGGCTCTCTTCAAGGAACAAGAGAATTCTTTAAAACCTTTTAGGTTGAATTCATGTGCCAGTATTTTCTTCCTTTGTTCTCAAGTCGATTAGGTTATCTTTGGCAAGATCTGCACCATTGATATTGTTTATATCAGCATGAGAGAGGTTATACATTTATTAACTCTATAAATCTATCTAAATTTTACAATTACTTAGGAGAACTAACCTTTGCAAATTAGTTTTAGATATAGCTGACTTTTGATGGCCGTGTGATTAAAGAAAAAAAACAGAAAAATTCTTCTCAGTTCTAGCTAATGGAAGTGCTTCCTTAAATATTTGAAATTTTATAGAGGCACAATCTTTCCTTCCCGAGTGGAAACTTAACTTGTTTAACATCATAGTTTTGTTTTATATTTTGCTTCCTGCATCGCTTCACTGCTATAGTTATTACAATGATTTCCAGGGTTGTATATGGAAATCTTTGCTTTATTTATAAGGTTAAATATATGCAAAAGTAAGTCAATGCATGAAGAAAGTCTTCCCAAATTACCTAAAGAGATGGATTTTTTCTCTCTCTCAAAAAAAAAAAAAAAAAGAAAAAAAGACAAATGTGCATGAAGTTCATTCAAGTGTTTTAAGAATTCCTCTAGTAAGTCAAATAATTACTGTTCAGCAATACTATTCACATTAGACTCTAATTTCTTGAAAGTTGTCTTAAATGGTGATGATTTAAGGCCTGAAGCTGGTAGATATAATGGTTTGGAAATAAGGCAAGATTTCTTTAAATCAAACCATGCAGGTCTAGAAAGCAATGAAAAATAATAACTTTTCTTCACCAAAGCACACAAATCGTGTATATTTTACACGTAAATTACTAAATTTTCTGAAAATGTGTGGCCATCTATAGTATCTTGGCTTTTTAAAAATTTATTTCAGAATAATATGGGGGTACAAATGTTTAGGTTACATATATTGCCTTTGCACCACCTGAATCAGAGCTACAGTGTGCCCATGCCCCAGATGGTGCACACCACACCCATCAGGTATGAATATACCCAACCCCTGCTCCCTCCACCTGCCCAACACCCAATGAATGTTACTTCCATATGTGCACATAAGTGTTGATCAATTATTATAGTACCAATTTGATGTTAAGCATATGTGGTGCTTGTTTTCCATTCTTGTGATACTTCACTTGGAAGAATGTGCTCTAGCTCCATCCAGGATAATACAAGAGATGTTAGTTCACCATTGTTTTTTGTGGCTGAGTAGTACTCCATGGTATACATATGCCACATTTTATTAATCCATTCAGGTATTAATGGGCACTTGGGTAGTTTCCACATCTTTGCAATTGTGAATTGTGCTGCTATAAACATTCGTGTGCAGATGTCTTTTATACAGAATGTCTTTTTTTCTTTTGGGGAGATGCCCCATAGTGGGATTGCTGGATCAAATGGCATTTCTACTTCTACTTTTAGTTCTTTGAGGTATCTCCATATACTTTCATAGAGGTCATACTAGTTTGTAGTCCCACCAGCAATGTGTGAGTTTCCCAATCTCTCCATATCCACGCCAACATTTATTGTATTGGGACTTTTTGATAAAAGCCATTCTCACAGGAGATAGGTGATATCTCATTGTGGTTTTGATTTGCATTTCCCTGATGATTAGAGATGTTGAGCATTTTTTCATATGTTTGTTGGCGATTAGTCTATCTTCTTTTGAAAAGTTTCTGTTTATGTCCTTTGCCCACTTTTTAATGGGGTTATTTGATTTTTTTATTGCTGATTTTCCTGAGTTCTATATAGATTCCAGTTATTAGCCCTTTGTTGGATATATAGTATGCAAATATTTTCTCCCATTCTGTAAGCTATTTGCTCTGATGATAGTTTCCTTGGCTGTGCAGAAGCTTTTTAATTTGATCAGGTCCCATTTATTTATTTTTGTTGTTGCTGAGATTGCCTTTGGGGTTTTCTTCATAAATTCTTTCCCTAGACTGATGTCTATAAGAGTTTTTCCAACATTTTCTTCTAGGATTCTTATCATTTCATGCCTTAGGTTTAAGTCTGTTATCCATTGTGGTTGGTTTTTGTGAGAGGAGAGAGGTGCATATCCTGTTCCACTATTCTACATGTGGCTATCCAATTTTCCCAGAACCATTTATTGAATAAGGATTCTTTTCCCTAGTGTATGTTTTTGTCTGTTTTGTCAAAGATCAGATGGCTATATGAGGATGGTTTTATATTTGGGTTCTCAGTTCTGTTCCCTTGGTCTATGTCTCTGTTCTTGTGGCATTACCACGCTGTTTTAGTAATTATAGCCTTGTAGTGTAGCTAGAAGTCTAGTAAATTGATGTTTCCTAATTTGTTCTTTTTGCTTAAAGTTGCTTTAGCTATATGAAGTTTTCTCTGGTTCCATACGAAGCATAGAATTATTTTTTTAGATCTGTGAAAAATGATGTCTGTATTTTAATACGAATTGCAGTGAATATGTAGATCACTTTGGGTAGTATCGATACTTTAACAATATTGATTCTGCCGACCCACGAACATGGTATGGTTTTCCATCTGTTTACATCCTCTGCTATTTCCTTCCTCAGTGTTTCATAGTTCTCCCTGTAGAAGTGTTTCATCTCCTTAGTTAAATATATTTGTAGATATTTTATTTTCTTTGTTGCTATTGTGAAAGATATTGAGTATTTGATTTGGTTTTCAGTTTGACCATTGTTGGCATACATGAATGCTACTTATTTCTGTACGTTGATTTTGTAACCTGAGACTTTGCTGAATTTGTTTATCAATTCTAATAGTCTCATGGCAGAATCCTTGGGGTTTTCTAGAAATAAGATCATATCATCAGCAAAGAGTAATAATTTGACTAATCTGCCCCCATTTGGATGCCCTTGATTTCCTTCTCTTGTCTGATTGCTCTGGCTAGGATTTTCAGCATTATGTTGAATAGAAGTGTTGATAGAGGGCAACCTTGTCTGGTTCTAGTTCTAAGTGGCAATGCTTTCAAATTTCCCCTGTCAGTATGATGTTGGCTGTGGGTTTGTCATACATGGCTTTTATCATTTTGAGGTAAGTCCCATCTATGCCTATTTTGTTAACCATTCTTATGATAAAAGGGTGCTGAATAGGATATCTTGGCTTAATTTATAAGAATCCCCTTGGTTGGGAGAAATGTAGTGTCATCTGGTATCCAGCAGGTGGCTAGAGGGAGTCAGGAAATGACGCTTTTTGCTTGACTCAGAGATAATATTTCCCTTAGAAATTTGTGAGCTCCTGTATCCTACCAACCATTTCTATTTCTTCTCAATTCCTTCAATTACCAAACTCCACCACTATCGCATAAATGAAGAGGCTTTTCATGCTATTTTGTTTGGTCCCCTTAACTCACACTTTAATATTTCAAAACTGGCTTTGAGATTTGAAGAACTAAATTATGTAAAGTTTACATATCAGTGGGCCTGAGTCTTGTTAAGGTAGTGTAAGAGGTATGCAACAGAAAATTAGAAAAACAACAGGAAGAACAAAAAAGGTCATTTGGAACAGTCTGGCCTTTACCACCTTGAAAACTTCAGGGAGAGAGAAAGGGAAAGGTGCACATCAAACGACTCTGCTCTTTTGAGTTCTTGGGTATGCTAATAACAATAGCAACTGCTGCAATCTTATTTCCCCATGGAGTAATAAGACTTTATGTTCAACAAGTTTTCCTTGTCAAAGAAAACTTTTACTTGATGCCAGTCACTGTTAATGTCTAAAACAATTCACTAAATAGAAAGTCATTCATGATTTATTGAGTCTATTTATTTTATTTTATTTTATTTTATTTTATGATTTTTAAATGATTATCCTTTGCCAGATGGTGTGCTAAGCATGGAACACACATTATCTCATTTAATCATTACAGTAATTCATAACATAGATTCTATTATTATTATCTCTATTACATAAAAGAAGAAAATAGAGTTTAGAAAAATTAAGTAATGTACAGGCCAAAGTAGCATTTCGTTATAGATTTATTTTACTTCATAATCATTATTTCTATCTGCTATACTTCACAGCCTCCCCTGAACACATTTGTATGTGTATGTCAGGCCAATACCAGCTACCTGTACTAGAAAAACATGCAGTCTCATTCAACATAAAATATTTTTGTTCAAAATATCTATGGTGACTCTAAAATATCTGGTGTCCCTAGGATTTCTTCAGACTATTAAAGTGTTGTTTAAAACCCAAATAAACCTGCAGCCCCTCATGCTAGAGTTTCCCACAGGAGAAAGAACTAGATCGCACATAACTGCCCATGATTTAAAATATCTGTGCTTGTGGTTTCCAGTTTAGAGTTCACATGGTTTGCTTTTCCTGTGCACAGTATTTCATTATGTATGAGTCCCCCCTCCTGGTTGGCAGTCACAGAACCCTCCCATTGGGCCTTACTTTCAGCTGCTCTGGAGATAAATGACATTTTTTTAGGTCCTCCAAAGCACTTTCCCCAAAGTGAATATCATGAATGCCACATAGTTTATATTTTAAGCCAGACCACCCCAAGCACATCCTCCAAATGTGGTGCCAATTTATTGAGCTTTTTGGACTAAAACAATATTAGACGAAAAATAACAATTTTGTGTACATAGTTCTAAGCACTCTGTAGCTATTTAAAAGCAGCAGTTGTAAAAACCAAAATATCACTCTCCCACACTCTTCATGAAACAGCCCAGGCCCTGTGTTAGCTTCTGCTCTGTGCAAGTTGTTATCTAAATAATGCCCTATTACTCTTCAACAAGGCAGAAATCAGATAGTCTGATAGTAATTTTAGAGAATGATTCTACTTATATGAAGGGAAATTTGCCTCCCTACCTATAGCATAAATATTTCATTAAGGGATCATGTCTTCTATAAAATTGATATAATCCAGAAAAAAAAAAAGTGTGTCTACCAGAAGATCCTTGTGTATTTTGTTACAAACCTACCCAACAAGGAGACTCAGGTAATACAATTTTCCTGTACTACATATTTGACATGTTTATTTTCTACCCCAAACCACAGAAACTTGCCTTGATGAAGGAAGGTTTGTTTTCTTACTTGTTTCCAAAGGATTTTTCTGTCAAAATTCTTTCCCCACTTTATAATTTTTCACTGCCTCAATAAAGCCTTCATGCCCCCTAGGGAAAATCCAGCCAAGCTTGTTAGTTGACGTCAGAGACTTCGATACAAACACTCCCCCGTGTCCACAGGAGAAATAATGGACCCGGGCGCCAGAGCTGGGTCCAGGCATTAAGTTTGTTTACCAAAGATGGTCATTATTCTGTAATTCTCTCTGCTAATTTTGTGTGGGAACAAAGCTTTTTGGCTCCCCGATGCTAATGAGCTTAGGGCATTTCTCTTGTTTCGGGTCCAAGGCAGGGATTTTTTTCTTATTTTCTTTTCCTGTCACCTTCAGGTGAGCTAATCAGCTCTGAGCAGCCTTTGCTTTTGGAGCCTGCGAGTTTCCAGCTTCCCTCCTTAGTGTTTCCATCTTTAGCCAGATCCCTTTTCTTTCCCAAGTCATTTTTGGCTCGTATATCCTTTGTATTTGGCCTTCCGTGTGGATGCCTGATAGCTTTCCTCCTGGAAACTGCTCTGCGGGGATTTCTCTTTGTTTTCTGAACATGACTTTTAATTACACTTGAATAATTTGGCCATCAGCTGCGATGTACAGCCTGAGTTAGTGCCATCTATCGGCATTAGAGTAGGGGTGGCTATTGGCCAGAAAGGTAGCCTTGGCTCCTCAATCTAGAAGGGCCTTTTTCTTTTAAATTATAGGGGCAATGGAGATGATCACTTCTACCCTTTATCCAGCCTTGCACACAACATATGATTCCCACCCGCTGGGCTTGGCAAGGACAGACTTTAAAATATTAAAATTATTTTATTTTGTTTGCACTCCTCATTATATCACTTCCTTTTTAAAACATTTTAATGGAAATGTGGACATGTGATCATGAATGGCAACTTATATTCAGGATACATTTTCGGTGAATGGGGAAATGGCTGCGCCTTATTCATTTCCCACCCTTAGTATGGCGTGGCTGCAAAGCAAATGTTCCAAACTGTCTTTGTGATTTTACTGAATATTTACACTGGGGGTTTGTGCCAATCATCTTAGAAGATTCTTTGAATTGCTGTGTACTCCTAAGAGTACTAACACCCTAGCATATTAGCTTTCTAACAATAGATATTTAGAAGCTATTTGTTAATTGGTCAAAAATAAAGCTTATTGAGAGAGAGCAACATGTGAAAAAGAATGACATGAATAAGAATAAACTTGCTTCTGAAATATAGAGTCACCGTCTTCAGAAGATATTTCTTATAAAAAATTAATGTTATAGTCTACCAATATTTTCAATACATTTTTCACTTCATTTTTTATCTGGTAATACTCAAGAGTGGTCTTATTCCTTAGTGGAGAATTACAAAGGAAATTATCAAACTATCAAGACCTGCCATTTCATAATTACATGTAGCTTTCAGAATTATAGTCTAAACATTTTTTTATTTGACAAGACTTATTTTGTTTTCTTTTGAAATACCTCTGTGACACTTAGAACCAGGTCTTAATGCATTATTTCTTCGTTTTATAGAAACATTTATATCTAGTTCCTATTATAATAAATTGTATAAGAAGAGGAAAATTTATGCAAATGTAGCTATATTTTAAAAAGTCCTTTGACATGTATTTTGTAAATGTAACATAGGTTCTTATCCAATTAATTGTATAAGATGATGATTTATTTCTCTGGTATTTCAAAAGTTGCCTCAGGGCCCCTTAGGAAATCCATAGTCACCAAACAAAAGCAGTACAATGTCACAATCCTGGAAAAGATGGAACATATAGTAAGGAGAAATAAAGGCAAACACTTTTTTTTTTTTAGTTTCCCTGTGGACATTTCTGGTCATGGTATTTAAAAGGAACAACCCAGTGGAAAATGTTTTCCTTGCAAAACTCACATATCTAATACTAACATTTACCTGAACCTGGATTCACCTTTACAAGCTGTAACCGACTGATGTTATAAACTTGAAAGGTACCGAATGAGTATGAGCTGACTTCTGCCTATGTAGCCCTTCCCTCTCTGTCTCTCTAGGTTGTCTGTGTCAAGATCTTTTGTTATGTGGGAACTAACATGCCAGAGAAGCCAAGAGAATTGTGCACCTTAGCACCAATATTTTGGCAAAAATAGAAAAGAGTTCTTGGATTAAATAAACAAATATGACTTTCATCACTGGCAGTATACAGCAAAATCTAGGTTACAAACTTGTCCTGATAACCCTCTTATGTGCAATGAGCCAGGCTAACCTTCTTTGCTAGTTCATTCCACAAACTGTTATTGAGTACTTGTGACTTATTAGGGGCTGGTGACAAAGAAATGGATAAAATATGTTCTTTATTCTCAAGGTTTTCACTGTGGGGGGACAAACACAAATATTTTTGAAACACTGGGAAAATGAATAAATAGTTGTATGTTTAGAGAACAAAGGGAATGCAGTGAAACCAGCTGTTAATATCAATCAGAACTAATTTATTAGATAATTTCCTGGGAAAAACTGTGCTCATTTTAATTTCAAAGGATAAGGAGGAATAAGTCACATGCAGTTTATTTATATGTAGTGGGGGAGGGGAATGGCAAATAGGCAGAGAGAAGATCAGGAGCAAAGATATAAAACCTAAAAACCGCATGCTATATTTAGCAACAAGTAAGTAGATTGGAGTTGCCAGAGCCTAAACTATAAAACAGCAAGTTCTGGGAAATATTGCTAGACAGATAGAGATCCAGTCATGGAGAGCTTTGTAAACCACCATAACTTTACCAGGTGATTTAGAGTAAGTAGAGGCCTTCCATGAGGGACATAAATAATCATATTTGTGTTTTGTGCATTGTTCTTTAGTGGTTACGAGGGTTTGGCTGCTGGAACTACATCAGAGTAGGTGAGACCTCTTAGGAGGCAGTTGTCAAAATCCAGGCACGATGGAGAGAAGAAATGGAGAACTACGTGGGAAGTAAAACCAACAAAAAGATGCATTTTGATAAGGGCATGAAGAAAACGGAATGAAATTTTGAACTCCTGTGTCTAGCATGAGGACCAGATAGATTTCAGTGGTACAGATACAATGTGTTTGTTAAAATTAGGTGCTCATTTTTATTTCTCTGCCCAAATCGCTGGCATGTAGTAGTTGAAAAAGGTGGTACATGGGCTAGCCTTCGAGGATGAATATTGTTTTCATTGACGGAGACCAGGAAGTATTTGTTAGACCAGGTTAGTTGGACATTGGAATCTATTAATATGTGCAGACATGGTGAGAGAGCACAGGAGTGGTTACAGTGAATAAAAACCCATAGAAAAGCAAGTGGTTGTTAGTCCATAGGTAAGAAAGTAGTTGTCATTTATGTTTTCATGGTTTTTCCTAATCAGAAGGGGAAAAGAAAACATTGGAATGTAAGTATGCTAGGGAAACTGATGTGCAATGTCTAAGAGAGACTGGAGAATGAGGAGAATGGGGTCAGGGAGTTCAGGAAGAAGGAAAATATAAGCCAAGGAGATAATGGGACTTACAATGGGGGCCAAACATAGGGATTATAATAGAAATAGAAATGATGAGCAGGCAGAACTTGTGTAACAACTCGTTTTTATTTGTTTAGTGGTTGAAATGAATCAATTTCGCTCTGTGTATGTGGTGTGTGTGTGTGTGTGTGTGTGTGTGTGTGTGTGCATGTGTGTGAGTGTGTGAGCTCTCCTATAGCATTCAGACTGTATTTTGGTGGGGCTATGGAGAGTTAGCAATTCCATCATAAGGCCCCAGGGTGAATCAAATGTTCACTATATTCTAATACCAGCAGCACCGATTGCTCCTGGCAGCCATGATTGGCTGCCCAGGTTTGCAAAACACTAGAAAACTCTTAACCTAGACAACTCAGATGTGGCCCAAATACCTTTTAATACCAGTTTTACCTTTTTATTTTGTTTGTTTTACTTGTGAAAACAATAGTATATTACCAATAATGGGGCTTTTAAAAAGAAAAGCAGTTCTCCCAAAATCTTACATTATATAAAATAATATAGTTTTATGTTTTGTTTCAGTTTTTTTTTCTGTTCATGTACATAGTTTTACAAAGTTCTATATCTATTATATGTACAACTTCTTTTTATGTTTTCTCACTTATGTATGTATTCTATAGGTTTCATATTGCTGCAGTCATCATAATTACCATTCCCACTGTCTGCGTACCATTCAATGATACCTCAGTATCATAATGCTCAGAGCCATTCTCTCATTGATAAATATTTCAGTAGCATAGTAAAATGCCTACACCATAGGCAGTGTAATAGTGCACATCCTCATAAGCATGTAGTCCTTTCTTCCTTTTAAAACATCTAGTCAATAGAAATGAAATACAAGTAACAAATACAAGCCACATACATAATTAAATTTCCTTTAATAGTCTAGTCTTGATACCCACATTAAAAAAGTAAAGAGACAGGTAAGTTAATTCTAATGATATATTTTATGTGATTCAATATATTTGAAATATTTCATTTCCACATATGACGAAAATAAAAATTATTAAAGATATATTTTACATTATTTTTATATTATCTTTAAAATTCAGTATGTATTTTAAACTTAAAGTATATATCAAGGTAGACTAGCCAAATTTCAAGTGCTCTATGTGCTTATGGCTACTGTGTTGGACAACAGAGTTTTAGTGTATTTCCTAAATAGAAATTCATAGTCATGGGATTACTAGTTTAAAAGTTGAACAATTTCAAGACTTTTGCTTCATAGTTATTCACTTTCCCAGATAAGTCTATTACCTTAAGCTGCATTTTTCTTTTAGGTAGCTAATTAATTCAGTACTTAGTATATATTGATCCTGAGCCAGATGTTACATAAAAAGTCTTATCAAACAAAATTTTGCCATTCAAATCCAGTATGAAATAACAACACTGAAAGGAAGGTTGAGATGCAATTACCTTACTTCAGAATCAAAGACAACCAAGTTTTACATCATAAAAATAAGTAAATAAATTTATTAATTTTAAAAAGTCATACTCATAAACAAAAAGCCTTAAGAAATATATCCAATTGTTTAAATTACTTTTATATAAACTCGTCTTCTTAATAAAATTGATTTATAGTAATCATTAATACCCCACGACCATAATCGCAAAAAGAAAACTGGGTCTATGCAAATATAATCAGAGAAAAACTTTCAGTGAGGGAAATCCAGGTAATTATATCTCACCCCAAACAAAATATGTGTTTCCCTCCTGCCCCTACAGATGACTGACATCTCTAATTTCCTCACCAGCAAATATCACTTGGCTCAGGTAGATATATTCAAGTTTCACATATCTGAGTCTGTTCCACTCCACAGGGGTGAATTGCCAATTCTATCATAGCAGCTTCCGCTTGAATTTTCGGCTGTAATTGTTCACATTCTTGCAGTACTTATGCTGCGAGGGTAACAGCATCAACAAACAGAAGCATTTGCAGTTTCTCTCCATCTACTGGGAAGCCGCCTTCCTAATCAATTCTCCTCAGCAAATGCTCCAGGACAGTGGAAAATTCCTTGGGCGAGAGATAATACCACCCAAGGGAAAATGCATTTATAATTGATGTGGTAAAAAGCTGTTAGACAGACATGGGTTTTCTCAACCATTTTTGTAAACACTGTTAGCAGCCCTGCCTACAACAGCAGAAGCCTCCAATCTCTCTACCGCTGGGTAAAAAAAATCATATGCGACAAGGAAAAGCCCATGTACCAGATCTTGTGGTTATGTCTATTGGAGTCTCCCAAAACTGAACAACCATTATAGGAACTCTTGGCTTGTACCTACCTAACCATAATTTTTAAAAAATGACTTTTAAGAAAGTGCTTGATTGACTCCTGAGCACATCGCTGAGGATGGGGGAAAGACGGGAAAAAGAATGTGAGAGGAGCTACATTAAAAACTGAGGTTGCCCTTTCTTAAATGATCTTAGAAGTCATCAGGGAAAAAAATAAACATGCTTTCCTCATATTCTTGCATTATAGAAGATTTCAGAAACCTGTGTATTTCATAAAGCCAGGTATAACCTGCAATTGGCAGAGTTTGGGAGAGCTATCAAGTTTAATTCTTTCAACTATCAGCTGTGAAGATTTCAACTATATACATAGAGGTACGATTTATTCTTACCACACTTGTGGTTGTTTTCAGGGGACTGTAAAAATTACATTTTATTGCATTTGCATAATCTCAGAAGTGAGGCAAAATGATATATGTACTGCAGAACTAGGAAAAGCTGAAGTAGAATTCATGGTGTTTTTCATCTTAGGGTATCAGATTTTGAATGATCTTGTAATTCCACATCTGTGAGTATAATCATAATTAACACACACACAAACACAATATTCGAGGTCATACTTGAGTTTGAATACCAGTTCTCCACTCACGTTTTGATTTTGACAGAATAATTTAATCAATTCAATCCTCTACTCTCCGCCTGAAAATGGGGTAATTTTATCTATTTTCAAGAGTGTGGAGAAATGTAACAATAACATACAGATAAAGTCCTTCGCATAGAGTAGGCATTTAATACACAGTGGCATTAAAACAATATTGTCTTCATGGTAAATTGTAAGAACCACTGCAACTTATTTGCAGTGGCTTATTGTGATTTAATTGTAGGATTTGAGTGATTTATTACAGGATTTGAGTGGAGTGTCTCAGCCACCTTTAGTACCTTCATGGGAGTTTCCTTTCCAAAGTTCCCTTCTGGATTAAAATTCAGCCCCGTTATTAGTTTTAGTTTGGACAAAGGACTGGCTTGGGCCTTTGAAGTGTCCAGTTGGCATTTTGACTTTCTACTTTCTACTGTAGTTCTCTGTTACTCGCTTGTCTTTTGTTTATAATCATGTACTATTTTTATTTTTTCTTAAACTCATTTCTATCCTTACAGTTTATATGCAAAACAGATAGCAGTAGAACCCAGAAGATTATATGAAAACCATGGCCAAACGTGACACTTTCCATTTTCATGGTTAACTCAGCCCACGTCCTTTCTGAAATAGATCTGATGATCTTTCTCTCCTGGCAAAGGAAGAAGCCGTTGCTCTTGACTTCAGCTGGCAAGGAGAAATTGGAGGCCTATATTAAAGTTAAAAGGCAGTTGTTTGGCTAAATTTGGAGACACACAGACCCAGAGACAGCACGGAATATTTGTCAGAGCACAGATTGTGGAGCCACACAGCCAGGGTTTGAACCCAACTTTCCCACTCATTAGTTGTATGATCTTGAGCAAGTAACTTAATAATGTTGTGCCTCAGTTTGCTTACTTGTAATGGTTGGGGTTCAGACAGTAAGATACTATACTCAAAGGGGGAAATTTAAGAGAGTTTAACAAAAAGAATATTTATAAATTTGTGATCAGCCTTAAAGCAAACTAATAAGGAGTAGTAAAGTATGCTGACAATAAAAACATTTTACCTCTCCTAGGTCTAAAGGGGTAAGGGGAGAGAGTGGTTAATGGAATCTTAGGAGGGTTGTAGCTATAGGAGCGGGCTAGCTATGGAAGTTGTAGACTTTTGTAGAGAAAAGTATTCATTGTCAAGACACAACCCAGAGGAAAGGAAGCTGATAAAGTAAACTATGACTTTTCTCTCCTCCCACCGTCTAGTATCTTGCTCGTATCTACTGCTGGCTGGGTTCAATGACAAGCCGGCGGGTGAGCAGCCTGACTGATGAGGTCAGGCCCCTGGGTCCTGAAGCAGGTGAAGAATGGGGAGGATTGGATGTAGGTGGCTAAGGGAGAACATTGAGCACAGTAATAGTACCTATCTCATCAAGTTCTTAATGCTAATTAAATGAGTTAATATTTTCAAAGCACTAGGAATGAGACCTAGTATATAGGAAGCATTATATAAGCATGTTTTTAAAAAATTGTTTACTATTATAATGATCATCTCCATAAGTTATCAGACTCAAAGTCAGCTCAAGATTTTATAAGAACATGATTGTCTCATCTTTAGAATGATTTAGAATATCTATAATGAGATTTAGGGACAAGAAGCCAGAGTCTCTGAGATACGAGGATGATGTGTTAATAGACATTAGAGAGGAAGAGGATGCCCATTAGATCAAACGTTTCAGCCAGGATTACATGGGCTATTTTAGCTGAATCCTTCTTTGTTCAATAGCAGGTACTCACCTTAACAGAGTGAACTACAGTTCGGATGGCTGGAAGGTTAGAACAGACACGTGTTAATAGAACTTGCCAGCTTGCCAGTCTTGATACCTCAGGTTAAAAGGAGAGCAGGATCCTAGTGGAGACTGATCAACTTTGATTAACATAATATCAGCAAGTGTATGAGTACAAGCTTATATCTGGCCTAACGACTCAGTTTTAGTTGGCATGTACTTTTATTCAGGTGATATGCTACATGGGTGGGACATATGCCAACACCTCAGACGCAGTCCCAGACTTTCAGATGTCATTAATTTGGTGGGTAAAAAAACACAGATAGAAAACTAACCATGTGAGGCAGGCATGAGAAAGGAGACATAACAAGCCTCTAAATTAGTGCTAATGGTAATAAGTGCTTCAGGATTTTGGCAGCTTGAGGGTCTCCTCAGAGCAATGGAGTTAAAGAAAGTCTTATAGGAGACATTTAGGATGGTTTCTTTAGGGAGAAAAGAGATGGGAAGAAAATCTATGATGGTGGTAGAGTAGACAGGTATGGGGGGCTATAATTTTTGGAGTCTTTGAAATATGTGAAAAGGGCCACATATTCCTTTGTATGAGGAATTAGACTAGTCTGACAAAAAGACTTGGAGTGAAGACACAAACGAGATGTGAATTGGTAATATAGACCCAGAAAAGGTAAGATTTTGAGCAAAAGACCAAGGATCTAAGCATTTCTTATTTTCTGTTCAGCTAAGGACATGGTTTGAGGAGTTGATTTCCATTTTGGCTTTCAGATGTGGGTACAAACACATTATTTCTGGACTACCTATGTTTAAATCAATGACTAGCACGGAGAAATCCATGCATGCTAACTGGCTCATAGACACCATGTATTTTCTGATTTGTTGTTTGGAATTTATTGATCTCTCTCAACTTTCTATCTACTCTCTGATAGACAGAGAAGTCAATGTTACTATATTAGAATTGATCTTGTATTCAAAAAGCTGACCTCAAGCCAATACTAATGGATTAGGGATATAGAACGAAGGCTGGACAAGAGTGCCTGTCAGTCCTGCATTGGGAATGACATTGTTTGGAGTGATGAAGTGCAAGGTAAGAGAAGGCTGCAATCTTATAGTCAATCAGTTCAGTTAATACACATGGCACTTAGAGCCCACGAAGTCAATAAGCATGGGTTAGTGAGTGCTCATGCCTTGCTTCTCTCTTCCTGGGAGTTGAAGCTCCCAATTAATAACATAAATCAGTAAAGCAAAACCTTGTAGTGCCATTCTTTCTGTGGAGGACTATATGAGACTTGCTACCTCACTGTGCTTAGAAGTTGTAGGAGATAGAATAGTTCATAATGAGATTAGATACCACCATTAAAGAAATTCTCACAAGACAAAGAGCCTACGAGAGAAATGAGGGGGGAAAAAAAAGCCAGCATCATAAAATAGAAAACCTGAATGCATGTAAAAATATGAAAAGATGCTCAATATCATTAATAGCCAGAGAAATGCAAATTACCTTATACTCTGTTGCCTTTTCACACCCACAAAATAAATAAAATTTAAGTCTGAAAGTACCAAGTGCTGGCAAGGTTTTGGAGTGTTAAGAACCATCATATAATGCCAGAGCGATGTAAATTAGTGTAGTGGCTTTGAAAAGCAGTGTGCCATTATCAAACACAGTTGAAAATGAGTGAATTATATGACTTATAAATTTGATTTTTAGGTATCTACCCAAGAGAAAGTAAAACATGTGTATCAGATACAATGTATAAAAAAAAGTCCATTGCAGTATTATTTTGCGAAGTAAAGCACTAAAAGTGACTAAAAATTGTCCATCAGTAATCAAATGGATAAATAAATACCAGTACATTTATATACCACAATGAATACCATATAGCAGTGAAGCTTAATGGGCCATAGCTACATGAATTAAAATAGATGAATCTCAAAAATACCAGGTCCATTGAAAAAGTAAGTTATAAACCAACTTATACAATATGTTTCCATTTAAATAAAAATTATAGTCAACCAAACTAAACAATAACATTGTTTTTGGATATATTAGTCATATGTGATAAAACTGTTTTTTAAAAGCAATGAAATTATTAATAAAAAATTCAGAGTTATAGGAGAAAATAGCAGGGATACATTCAGAAATGAGCACATTTGGAGTATCTTAGATACTGCTAAGGTTGTATTTCTAAAAGTTGGGCATAGGTACGTGGTGTTACTTTTAATATTAAAATGTCAATGCATTCTCTCTCTCTATGCATACACACACACAAACATATACACACCTATAGATATATGCATATGCAAATATATATGTATATAATACATATATAAATGTACATATACTCACTTTGTATGATATGTTTAATAATAAAATAAATTTAAAAGAAGGCCTCTGGCATTCATTACTGTAATCTGGACAATAGCCAATTTGGGCTTGATTTTTACCCAATTGAGGAAATATGCTTGTACTTATTCCATTGATGTAAGTTGTCCAGTTCCCACACAGAACAAATAAGAAAACAAGTTTTGCCTCCAGTTTTCTTCCCATTTCTCTTTTCCCCATCACATAAAATCTTCTTGAACTTTCCATTCTCACAGTCTCTTGAGCCCACTGCATTCATACTTTTGTACCTATTTTTTTCACTGACACTTTTTTCCCCTAATACGAATGAGTTCCATTTAAAAACTGGGTCATTATTTCTCCGTCTTCCTCTTGTTTGACATATCAGTTGTAGCTGGTGCAATTTATCACATTATCTTTCTTGAAGCATTTCACCTGGCTTCTGGGACATCTCTTGGCAATCCTTCTAATCTGGTCTATAATTGCAGTCTCTTTGGCTCATTTCTCCTCGATTTTGCAGCCTGTTAATTTTGGAATGTCCAGGTTTGGTCATATAATCTTCTCTATCTACACTTACTTCAGATATGTTCTCAACCGGTCTCATTGTTTTAAATAAGCATCTTCATGCTGAAGGCTCTTAAATTTTTCTCTCCAGTCAAGACCTTTCAGGAACTGCAGATTTATAATCAAGTGCCTACTCCGTGTGTCTACTTAGGTGTCCTACAGGCAGCTCAAACATAACATTTCCATAACAAGCATTCAATTCCATCCATACCCCCTTGGAGCTCCCCCTTCAGGGTCCCCGACAGGATATGGTGCTCAATAGTTCAAGTCGAAAACTTTAGATAATAGTTTCCATGCCTCTTTCACACTCACTCAGCATTCAATCCATCTTGTTGGTTTTAACTTCAAAATCTATCACCAAAGGTAGCACTTTTCACCATATCCTCAGCTACCACCATAGTTCAAGCTTCTGCAACTTCTTACCTAAACTTTGGCAATAGTCTCTTAACTCGTTTCCCTGCTTCTATATTTGCCTTCCTAGTTTATTTTTCATAGGGCAGCTAGAATGAACTCTCTGAAAAATAAATCAAATGATATGTCTTCTACATAAAACTTTTCTAAGACTTCCCACCATATTTTCATTCAAATTCTAGGTCCTTGACATGGACTCAGTGCCCCATACTGGGGCCTGTGGCTAACTGGCCAGCCTCATCCACTCTCTGCCTCTACACTCTGCTCGGTTCCATTGGATTGTTTCTCTCCTTCCATTGCAGCAAACAAGATCCTATTAAGACATTTGCACTTGCTAACCCTTCTGCCAATGACAATCTTCCCTCAGACATTTTCAGGGCCATCTTCCTTTCTTCAGTCTGGTTTCTTCATAAATATTTTAAAGGCTTTTCTTGATCAACTTACTTAACAAAATGCTTCTATAGCTCTCTATCTTCCCACTCTGCTTAATTTTTCTTCAAGGAACTTACCATTTCTTTACATAACACTAAATGCCTTTTTTGTTTATTTCTGTGTCTCCTAGGATATAAACTCCATGAAAAGATTATTTTTGTTCATTGCGGTATGTTCAACACCCATAATAGTAATTGTTATATGGCAGGCACTCAATAAATATTTATTGAATGAATGAATCTATGCGTTGAGTGGGTATATAGTTCAAAATTTGGCTCCCGACATTTAATATCATTTTTCCTCTCAGCTTTTTTCATAGGAGCTCATCATTTGCTCACAATTTCTAGCTAAATTTATGCATATTCTTGATAAATATTATTGGACAACTCTCCAGATAAACAAGTCTAATAAATTAACATTTAAGTGCTATTTTCCATTGTTGAAATTAAATTCGTTTTGTTTTATTCTTTAAATGTCTCGTATTCTTAAATGTGAAATAAGGTAATGATTGGAATTTGACCAGTTCATATTGAATAGTTTCTGATTCATCACTTGCCCCTTAATTAGCTATACAGCCTTATCTCATGGCCACTATAAAATTGTGATATACACGATGAGCTTGGGTTCCACAATGACCCATATATAGCTCCCTAGATTATACATCATGCCAACCTTTTTAACTCCAATTATTTTGATGGCTAATGATTTGATAGAGGGTAGATGTAAACTATGTTTCCAATTAGTTTTTTGATAGTTTCATTCTAAATGAATTAAAATCTTGTTGACGTTATGGCAAGTCATACCCATTGCTGACTCTTCCGGAGTCTCTATTCTCTCATAGAGATGCAATAAATAAAATGGTTCAACAAAGTTAAATTGTCACAAGGTAAAGCAGGTTTTGAACAAGCTTATTTGATAAGAACAATGGAAACACTGAGTACTATAATGAATTACAAAACAGTTAAACGCACACTTGATTGGCAGCTGTTGGATAAAGCAATATGCCCTAAGACTAATCTTCCTTTCAGTCAGTTGCTGCTGCCAACGTTGGAGCAGCTTGATGCTGAGGATGATGACTAAATCTCTCCTCCTTAATTCTTTCTGTCCTTCCTTCTATTCTGGCGATGAAAAACCTCCACAATCTCACTAAATGACTCTTTATGATTTCACTCTTCTCCCCTCCACAAATCTTCTGCTCCCACTTAAGTGATTCCACTGTCTTCATTAGAAGGATTGCTCAGACTCACTGTGAAGCCTTTGCAAATGATATCTCTAGCTGATCTATGTCTTCCTTTTCCTTTTCATATATACGCATACATCATATAGATACACACACCTGTATTTCAAGGTCCACCTAATTGAGACCTCCTCCACAGAGCCTGGCGTGTTCACCAACAGGAAAAAATTTCTACAATCTATAAAATCTCCGAGCTTTTTTTTTTTTTTTTATGTGAGCATCATATATTTGACAGCTGATCAAATACGTTATTGCTTTGTAATGTTAATTTTCTTTACACACACCAGTATGTGTTCTTGTGTATATATATTCCAGTAAGACATTTGAGGTTCCTTGTTAGCAGAGGCTACCTTTTAATTCCACAAAGGATTCATTGTAATTCGTCTTCATAGGTTTTTAATATTTTTCAGCTTTGCACCATTGTTTTGCAACTTAAGTGGCTGCCGTTTACATTTAACTTCTAAGGTGAGATATCCTGAATTTATTGTTCCCCTTTACTTTTGTAGTCTTTGGGGAGCTGAGAAAGATGACCCATTCCTTGCTACATGTGGTTCCTTCAGACTTTGATCCATCCGGGGTGGGACTCCATTAATTCGGGAAGCTCCCAGTTGCCTCGGTGGCAACAAAAGATGGCTGACACCAGTCTCATCATTCTTTGCATGTCTGCCAGAATATTCAAAGGGATGAAAGCAGGAAGCCTAGGTTTGATCAGCTATTTAGAGATTTTAAAAGAAAAAAAAAAAAGATAAGAGGAAGCCATCCCTGCAAAGAATTGCTACAGGAAGAATGGAATCAATGGATTATCCAATGAGATGGAGAATCTGCTAACCTTCCAGCCCTGACGAATGACACAGCCCCAACCTATGTCTGCCTCCCTCACATCTCCACACTCTGGATTTACAAAGCATTTTTCCATGATCTCAAATTCCCTCATAGCAGCCCTACGAGTAAGAAAAAGCAGAAATTGTCCCAATTTTTATATTATCTCTATCAAACAATGTTTTCTGTTTCAAAAATTTCTTTTCTCATCATAAATGGGGCTTTTCTTTTTCCCTTTGAAACCGTTCCTTGTGAAGTCCTGCAAGCCGGGGCTGTGTCCATTGTGGCTCCTGAAAGCCGTCCACAGATCAGCCTGCCTCTCGCCCCTCTCCTGCTGCGTGCTTCTTTTCAGCACCAAATAAGTGTCAGACAATTAGAGATGGAACTGGAGATGTGTAAATTGTACTGTCGCCTCAACAAATTAGTAATTTTGTGATAATACACTGTCCTTGTAACATGGTTAGAGTAACGGCAGTTCCCTGCCTCTATTTGTGCTGAAAGGCCACGGGTAAGATTGATGAAGATCCCGTGTGGTGATTCATTCTCCTTCTTGACACCCTCCCTGCACCCCTCCTCCCCCAAGAAATGAGACATTAGCCAGGCCCTGGAGTTGCACAAAGCCTCTGTCTGTGCCCCCAGAATACACTGATGCCTTCCTCACTGTCATAGCCTGTTGCACTGCCGGGGTTGAAGAGGTGCAGGAAAGAAAAGATACGATGCAGGGAAGGGAATAACCTTCCCACACCTCTCAATCCAACCTTCTATTATTCAGTGACCAGGCTTCTACCAGGAATTAATCATGGGCTCAAAAATCTCAGAATTGCTTCTTTAACTTGAAAGCTTATAAATATTAACTGAAGATATCCTGGTGTTTCTCCTTCCTTAATGACTAGCTGCAGCAATGATTCCTCCATACAGTTGCTGCTTCCAGGCCTTGGCACTTCCAGGCCCTGACCTTTCCATAGGAAGAATTTATGCATTTCCAAAAGGTCCTCCCATCGATGGGTAGGCTGCCTGCTCCTTGCTTCAGTACCACTACAGCTGTGACTCTAGGGAGTAAGAGAACGGAAGTGGAACCATTTGCTCTAGAAAGTCCCAATTAAACCACACATAGCTGTCTATTGTTATAATTTAGTCATGAGCAGTCTTATGGGTAGGAACAGTCATAGCACCACTGACACCTATTTGTTACCTGGGTAGGGTTTCCAATACCTTCGTGGGAATGGTTTGTCCCATCATCATGGTGAATCTCCCACGGAACTGATCTAACACAACTCCCACAGAAAAGTAAAGGTTCAAGGATTGCCAAAGAATTTTAAACAGGGAGTATGAATCTTGCCCTTTTAAATATTAATATATTACATAATTGTGGTAATAAAAGGGGTGTGGTAATGGTGTAGGGGGTAACCAACACATAAGCAGAAGAGAAAAGAGAGTAAAGAGACTGACTCAGGGATAAATAGGAAAATGGAATATGATCAGTGTGGGAAGTGGGGGGAACTTCTGGTGAAGAACCAACTAAGAACTGACTAAGTCTGTGATCCTCAGCCCCTGGGCTGGGGACTGGTACAGATCTGTGGCCTGTTAGGAACCAAGCTGCTCAGCAGGAGGTGAGCAGTGGGTGAGCGAGTGAAGCTTCGTCTGTATTTACAGCCACTCCACATCACTGGCATCACCGCATAAGCACCACCTCCTGTCAGATCAGCGGCAGCATTAGATTCTCATAGGAGCGTGGACCTTACTGTAAACCACACATGTGAAGGAGCTAGGTTGTGCATGTTCCTTATGAGAAGCTAATGCCTGATGATCTGAGGTGGAGCTGAGGTGGTGATGCTAGCGCTGGGGAGAAGCTACAAATAGATTATCATTAGCAGAGAGGTTTGCACAATAAATATTAACATTCATTTTTGTGCTTGTATCATCCCAGAAACATCCCCCCCTTCCCCTGAGTCCGTGAAAAAATTGTCTTCCATGAAACTGGTCCCTGGTGCCAAAAAGACTGGGAACTGCTGGACTAAGTAGACCTGGGAAGGAAGCCCCAGTCCCACATGCCCAATTTTAAACTTATAAAAGTTAATAAAGAGAGATTTCTTGGTGCCAGAAATGAAGAAGGAACGCAAATCCATAAAGATTAAACATTGGCACCAAGAGGCCAGTGGGTTCATGCTTAAGGCGGTGTGCCTATCCTGGGCAGGAGCAGAGGCTACAGGCTCCATATGAGGGAGGAACTTGGAACGAGGCTCAATGCGTGCCCTTTTGAGATTATGGGATAAATAAGCATTGTCCATTGGCCTTTTAGCACAGCATAAAAGCAGGTCACATGCCCTGGGCCAAGAGTAGAAATCGAATTATGTTGAAACAAATGCAATTTTCCTCCAGGATTCAAAACTTTAAACTAATCCATAGTAATGAATCTACGAATCAGGACAAGTTTAATATTCTCAAGCAAGGTATCTTCCACCAAAAGAAACTCACAAGCAAAAATTATAAACACATGAGAAATCTCGCTGTCGTGAGTAAAAATAATAGATTTAATAAATGAGAGATTTCATTAATACAATAAAATATTAGAGATAAAAGAATAACATTAAAGGGAAAATAAAAAGCATGCTTCTAATTTTTAATAAGATAAAGAAAAGGATAGGATCCATTAACAAAAGAAGAGAATATTATGAGAAAGAAAAGGCATATCTGAAAAAAATTCAAGTCATAAGAAACATGGCCATTGAAATAGAAATAAATAACAATGCAACATGGGTTAAATGGACAAGGGTCATAGTTAAAAAGAAAGTTAGTAAATAAGACTATAGATCTGGAAAATGTATAAGAATGTAGCACAAAATATAAAGAGATGAAAAAAGAAGTTAGGATATAGGGAGGATTATCTAGGAAGCTCCCAAATACTCCCAATTGCTTTAAAAGGTAGAGTGAGTGAGAATCAGGAAGAAGGAATATTTGAATAGATAATGGCAAAAAAAATTTCCTTCTTTATAAAAAGTCAAATCAATGAGGCAAGGATAAACTATTGAATAAATGGTGTAAGAAAAATGGTCATATCATATACAGTATAGAAACATTGTATGCAATCGTGAAAATAACCTGGAACTAACCTAATGGTGAATCATTACAGTAACAATTTTTAATTAATGAAATGTGACATTCTTCACAATGAAATATTTTACAGCATTTGAAAGGAATGAGTTCCTTCCCTCCCTCCCTCCCTTCCTCCCTCTTTTTCTTCCTCCTTCGCCCCTTTCTCTCTCTCTCTCTCTCTCTCTCTGGAGAAATTTAATATGTGTGTTAAGAAAAGAAAGCAAGTTATAAAACAATACATAAAATATGATACTAAGCATGCATATTTAAATCACATTCCAAAAGCCCTTGATATGCAATTAGCGATGTGTGTGTGTGTTGTGTGTGTGAGTGCATGAGTGTGTGTGCCTGTCTGTGCTAGGGTGTGTGTGGCGGTGGGGGTGGTGATGGTGGTGGGTTGATGAGTAAGTGATAGTGCTTAGGAAAGGTAGGTGAAAAGATTTGGTGGAAAAGCAGCAAGCTCCAATGGATTTTTCCTTCAGCTTCTTCTGCTTGAGTCATGAATGTTTTCCTAGTTTTAAACAAAGCTTTGAACCATTAGCCCAATGACCCTCAATTGCTCACTGACATTTACTTTGTTCATGGAAGGGGTGCAGCAGGTGGAAATTTGATGAAAGACTAGTTGCCTGAATTCTTGGTAAATAGAGGCCAAGAAAGCAGGGAAAAAAGTCCTGGTTCCTGAGGTGGCTGGGAAGGAGGGAGAAGAGAAGGAGGCCAATGCATCCTTCTGGGTATATAGGAGGCAAAATGCCCAGTGTTCTAGAGACCAATTTCACTGACTTTCCCACCTTCAGCAAAACCATTCATTTTCCTCTTAAATAGGAACCATTGTCATTTCCTGCATTGCAGGATAATTAACTAACAGGGATAAAGAGCTGTTGAAATGTTGAGTGTCATTACCCAGGTGACTCATTTTTTAGAGTAGCTTTGGAAAATGATTGGCAAAGTTGTGAGTCATGGTGGGGAAAGTTTCTAGAGTTTGAAGCCCCAGATTTATAACCAAGCTGAACTCAAGGTGTAGAGAGCACATTCAGAATTCAGGATGATAAGTTTGAAGCTCAGTTTTTCAGACGACATTAAGCTACCTGTGGACTAATGCTGAATATGCAAGGTGCTCCCTCAAGTCGGCTGTTACCAAAACTAATGAAGCAGCTTCAGATCTAACTATTCACTAAATAGCTTTCTGTTCTTTGTGCTGTTTTTCAATAGGCATGGTGTGAATTGTTTAGCCATAAGAAAGGAAATTTAGACATTGATCTTCTATTATTAAGTATTAACTATGGGAGTTAGCATTTATTTATTTCATGTTATTTAGTGTTAATGATGGAAGATGAAAATCAGTAGTCTTTACCTTTAAGAAATCAATTTTACTTATACAGAAGAAACTCTTTCACCTAAAACAGAAAAGGACAATAGAGGCATAGTTTAATCAAGTGTTGACCTTTGAGGTACAAACAAAACAAAACAAAACGATGCCCTAGTTTTGATATATACTAAAGACAGGGGAAGCTTGGGAGAGATGGAAAATGCCTAAGATGTGGCGAGGCAGATTAAAAGGGATATTACATTTCAAAAGGAGAAGGATAAGGTCATGTTAGAGCATCGTAAAAAGTAAAATTGTCATTTCTCTTTATTTTCTGTATTTTCTCCATCATGTTATTTTAGATCCTGCAGAGAATATGTAGTTGGACCACAAATGCTGTTCAAAGATCATATGGTTAATGTCGCAATTTTTTAAATGTAGAAATGGCTTCAGGCTGGATCTAATTGAGCAATCGTTGTAAAACATATTAAACCACAGAGAACTTATGCAGACAAGGATTTTTAAAATTTGTTTGTATGATCTCTTTGGAGTGTAGGCATTAACAACTTAGAATGACATTTTTTTTTTGAAAATCAACATAAATATGGGCAGTTGGATTAGAGGATTAATGGTGCCCTCATTGCCTAATCTGTTTTTTTTTAATACTCTTTTCAGACAGTATATTGTCCATAAGGATTTCTGATTATCTTCCCCGTTATGCTTAGCAAGAACTTTGAAGAACTATGAAATTGGACTCAGTAGGTGTTAAAAAAATTTATTAAATGCTGATGGGAATCTGTCTAATTCTGGAGATTTTCCAGTTCTAAGGAAATTGCCTTATTTACAGTATTTTCATTCCATTGTTAGCTGATTGTGTTTGTATATTTTAAGCATGTGTCACTTGATAGAAAAAAAATATCAGAAAGACAAGTTATGACAAAGAATTGTTACTGCCTTTCTCTGCTACTTATTCCTTTGTTTGCCTGTGTGCTATTTGCCGGAGGACTGGACTCCTTTATAGGTCTTTGGATTAGTCATCAACACCTTTGTGTGGGGGTGAGATACATGGGCATCCTGTGAGGAGGATAACGAGTTTGGGATTTTATTGCGGGGATTGCATTCCAGCTTCCAATTTTTTCTATAGGTCACTCATATGCAAGTAATTCTTGAGTAAACTATTCCCCATCTGTTCAGATCTTGTTATAACAAAATCAGCCTTGACAGATTATGGTACATAAAACAGAATAAACTTTGCCCAGCTGGATGTACGAAGGAAGGAAAGAAAGGATGCACAGGGCCCTCTGGCTACAGAAAGCTGCAATCAGGGGAGGGACGTTCTCCATCAGGAGGTGTGAAAGGCGTGAAAAGATTATGGGGGAGAGAAAAGTGGGGCTGTCTATTTGGAAACCCACTTCTACTAGCTGCTGAGTAATGGAAACGGCAAATTAGAGCTGTGCCCTGAGATGCATGTCCTGGGGTACAGTCTCCTTCTGTTTCACCTTATAAACGTCCACACAGAACCCAAGTTCCTCGCAAGGGAAAGCCCATTCCAGGGAACACAGACTAGGCAATGTGGCTGCCATTAGTAGAAGTGGCATAAAGAAAAATCCCATCATCGTGAGTTGAATGATCTCTCTAGCATATTCCAACAAGAAGGCCATTTTGTTCATGACAGTTCTAAGAATCCCAGAGACTGACTCTTTGAAAACCTATTTTCAACTTTAAGGCAATCAAGAGCTCACTTTTGTAGGATTATTCTGGAGAACAGGACTGGTTTATAATACTTTACTCTGAATTTTTGCCTTTTGTAGTGAAAGGAGCAGCATGCATTATGTAAGTAAAACCGGAGTTGGCATTCCTAATGCCCACGTTATGGAAGAAATCAGTGAGTAGGTCCCCCTTGTGCCCTTGTCCAGGGATAAGCTTTGGTATCTGGCTGGAGTGGTGTGACCTGACATTGCCCCTTTCCTGTCCTGAAGTCCTGGGCTGTTGGCCTCCTTTGCATTGCTTAGACAAAAAACGCTATGGTTCCATTTTTCTTCTTTTCCTGATTTAGGCAGGCTATTGTTGGTGACTAGATCTTCTTTGGGAAAATCCACTAAACAACCCTCTGCCTCCACCCCCAAACATTCTCACATCTGTTACCAGGTTTACTGTTTAGTGTTTTACAGAACCAGGCAGATCAGCAATTAGTCAATTCAGAAAACAAAAGAGTAAATAAAGCCAACTCCAACAGTCAGTGGAATGCTGTGACCTCCCTTCTGCCACTTAGCTCTCTCCAACCCATGGTCATCTTCAAAGAGGGGAATAGGCCCATCACTTGTGTTTTTTCACAGCTTTTTGGGTGCCAGCTATGTGGTCAGTATGTGATTCATTAAAACAATCCAGAATAGTTCTTTTGAGAAGTGCATTATGCCCGGGCAATAAGAATGAATTTCAAGATTTCAGCTTAAAGTGCGTAGTCCAGCATATGTCTAAGTAGAGTTCCAGAGGCAGTGATGGGGAAGACGTACTATCTGAATGATAACAGTTGAGAAAAATTCCAGAAATATTTAAAGATACCTAAGAAGCCCAACAAACCCTAAGAAGATTAATATGTTTAACACATGAAGTCGAAAATCCTTGTCAGCTGAAGCCACTATTGAGATTATCTGCCAGTCTGGTTCCATTTTCTGTCTTTTCTCTTGATTTTCACACTCATTGTCCTGCCTCTTCAAGTATCTTAGGTCTTACAATTGAACTTTTTTGAACAGACATGATCTACCGCATTCTACTTAAAAGGAATAATTGCAAAGTGCCCACACTTGGACACATAATGTTAAAAAGCAGCAGACCCAGAATGCTAAGGCAGAATAGAGATGGAAGGTGGTCTTTGGCCCTATTGGCTTTCACTGCAACCCAGGTGGGGCACATCCAGATGAGAAATGGAGGGAAAGCCAATAAAAAGTCAACTAGCATAGTGTTATAAAAGGAAAAAAGAAAAGCTAGACATAGGGATAGGGATTTTGGAAAATAATATACCTAAAGATTTAGGCAAGAAAACATTAGGAAAAATTCTCAACAAATATGAGGCTTCAAAAACTTGGCTGAGTTTCAGGCATCTTTGTGTATGGGAGAACCTGGAATAAGAAAGGCACAACCTTGGGTCTAGGGGAGCTGAATTACTGGCAAGTGATTGAAGCAGGGTGCGGGTATCGGAACTGATGTCAAAGGCACAGGCATGTGTCTAGTACTGTTGCACAGATCAGAGTGGAATCAGAACATAACCTGACTTAACCTCGAATTTTCTGAGCTCCTTAGCTGAAAGTGAGCAAAGCCAAATGCTCTTGTCCCAGGGTACGATTATTCTTAGAGCCTGAGACAGAGAGGAAAGGCAGGGGCCTTCGTATCAGGTTTTCCTGTTCCCCCAAACACTGCCTTGATGTACTTTCCTACAATTTACTCTTGATCAATCCTCTTTTGACCCTTACCTGTCACTTGTTTTATTACTTACTAGTGTTTTTTTGGTAAAGTGCTACAATTTAGAAAGAAGCCAACCCTGAATAGCCTTTCCCTTGGTCAAAACTTTCTCTGGCAAAGAGAAAAGACTGTAAAGATCAAAATAAATGGAAATCAATACAAAGAAGACATTGAAATTCTGGCCCATTTGCCAGTGTCACCTGCATAGGGCAGACAGCTTGGTAGCAAAGAGGAAGTAAGATTTGTTGATAAAAGGTGCAATAAAATTTATCAAGTCAGGGGTCCTCATTGACGTTGAGTGCTCCCTGCCGCGGCGGTTCGGCCGTTCTCAATGCTGCCCTCTGCGGGGCATGATGTGACGTGCAGGACGTCTCCCCAGAACTTGGGTTTATTTAGATGCCCCCCTGCCCTTCTGCGCCCTGCAGAGGTGGGGAATGAGGAGGACAACTCAGAGCTCTGAGAGCGGAGGGGGGGCGGGGAGGGAGGCAGAGTCCTAACAAAATAACACAACAGTTTTGCTAAAAAAATGTGGATAGGACTAAGTGACTGAAAAGCAACAGTAACTGAACGTGCTTCCAGAGCCAAATAAGGGAGAGAGTGGAACTGCCAAGAAGCACTAGCGCCTTAGGGGAAGGCGGGGACTAGTTACTGTAAGGCAGGGATCTCTGGGGACCAGGGTGCCCGGATGTTTCTCCGTTTAAAGCTGGAAAAGGCTTATGACACTGAATCTTTCCAGACACAACTTAGTAGCCAGAGATGCTAAGTTTTCACCATTTCCAGTGTCAGGAAGATTCCCAAATGGTGAGTATTTTTCTTGAGTAAAAAGTCTGGATGGAGTGACTCAGGTCCTCCAGGTAAACTGTCCCTGTGAAACCAGTAGTCCTGTCCTGAACTTAGAAGGATACTGAAGGACTTCAGCAGCCCGATCATCCACAGGCCAACCTGCCATCCCCGCCATCACTAAAAGTGTTGACTTGAGATCACAAACTGGGTGTCCACCAGCCAAATGCTAGCAGCAGTGTTTTGTTTGTGACACACCTTATGTTTTACTCAGCTCATGCTGTGGTAACAAAATACCATAGACTGGTGGCTCATACAACAAATGTTTATTTCTCTCCATTCTGGAGGCTGGAGTGTCTGAGATCAGGGTGTTGGCGTGGGGAAGTTCCAGAGAGGACCTCTGGTTCGCAGAGGCTGCTTTCTTGCTACAGCCTCACGTGATGGAGAGAAGCAGCTCTGGTGTCTCTTCCTCTTTTTATAAGGGCACTAATCCCATCTTGGGGGCTCAACCTTCACGACCTCATGTAAATCTAATTATTGTCCAAAGGCCCCACCTCCTCATACCATCAATTGCGAGTGAGGGCTTCAATGTATGAATTTTGGGGGAACACACACATTTAGTGCATGACACCTGGCTTTTACTTTGCTATAAATCTGTTGTAAGTATTTAAATACAGTTGACTTTTGAACAACATGGGAATCAGGAATACTAACCCACCATGAAGTTGAAAAATACATGTATAACATTTAACTCTCCTAAAACTTAACTCCTGATAGCCTACTGTTGATTAGATATCCTGCCAGTAACATAAATAGTCGATTTACACATACTTTGTATGTTATGTGTAGTATATACTGTATTCTTACAATAAAGTAAGCTAGAGTAAAGATGATATTAATAAAATCATCAGGAAAAGAAAGTATATTTACTATTCATTAAGTCAAAGTGCATCATCATAAAGGTCTTTATCCTCATTATCTTCATATTGAGTAGGCTGAGGAAGAGAAGCAAGAGGAGGGACTGGCCTTGCTGTGTCAGGGGTGGCAGAGGTGAAGGAAAATCCACGTCTAAGTGACCCACACAGGTCAAACTCATGTTTCTCAGGGTCAAATGTAGTAGAATATTTTGCATTAAACCCAGAATTTCTGCTTTTTTAAAAACTTAGAAGTTGAGGAAATATTCGGCCCACATTTTGCATGACAACAATTAGATATAGGTCGCCCACTTTGAGCGGAACATGTGTTATACATTGTTTTCTTCTTATATCCAACATACTTCTCTTCCATTCATTTATTGTCCTACCTGGACCTAGTCAGAAATTAGGCTTTCAAACCAGGCACACGAGGGTTTTTAAAGTTGATGCGTATCAGAAAGGTTATCTAGCTAGTTTACTCGAGTCTCTGGAGGTAAATAGAATTTCAGTGGGACTAAGCATCGTCAGCTCTAATCAGGGAATTACTCCTTTTTCAGTCTTTGTTTTGTTTTTATTATTCTACTTTCTCAGTAGCTTATTTTATTCAATAGTCAAAAAGAATGGCTACAAATCGGTTTTCTCAATGGCTACAAATCAGTTTTTTATCCATAAAATGAGGAGGTAAATCGTAACTCATAAGGTTTTACAAATAATCTAATGAGGTAACACACTTAAAAGCTTTGGAATAGTCACTGTAATTCCTTCAGTATTTAATAATGCTATTTGTTGTATCAAGCTTTATTGTGTTAAAAAAAAACTATTCTAAAACTTGATGGATTAAAACAACCATTATTTAACTCACAATTATTTGGGCTGATTGGATAGGTTTTCTGGTCTGGAATAGCTCTCCTGGGCTCTCTCATACTTCTGTAGTCAGTTCTCAGGTCACATCATGAATGGGCTGGTGGCTGGATGATCTCAGATGGCCTCACTCGCTTGTCTGCTATTAGCAGGCTGCTAGCCAAGGCAGCAGGGTGGCTGGTAAATATGTCTCTCATGGTTCAGGAGGCTAGCCTAGATGACTTTATGTACAATTTAAGGTCTTCATGATCAACAAGAGTGAGCAAGTCTCTCTATGAAAGCTGTTTTCAAATCTCTGATGGCATGGGCTTGCTACTGTCCCATCAACTGAAGGACATCACAGAGCAAACAAAGACTCAG
Source organism: Propithecus perrieri (assembly GCA_963574695.1). Taxonomy (NCBI): domain Eukaryota; kingdom Metazoa; phylum Chordata; class Mammalia; order Primates; family Indriidae; genus Propithecus; species Propithecus perrieri. The sequence continues at coordinate 30,070 of CAUYRB010077008.1, read as the reverse complement.
TGAATGGGAAAACTCACTGCACTTCTGGATGAGAGGAGCTTCAGAGGCACTTTGCAAAGTGTCATATATGGGGTTGGAGAGAATTTGTGACCTTTTTTGCAAATTGCCATACTTGCTATTGTTTCTGTAGTTATTTTTATTATTAATAATTGAATAAGAGTGTCTGAACATCTGTCCATTTAACTTCCATATGCCACACCCTCATGGGCTCTTCATTAACATGGGAAAAATGCTCAAACTGTTTATACAGTAGCCCTCCCTTATCCTTAGAAGATATGTTCCAAGACCACCAGTGGATGCCTGAAACCACATATAGTACCAAACCTTTTATATGTGTGTGTGTAATCAGTTATTATATATATATACATATTTTTAATATTGTTTCCTATATATATATATATATATATACACCTATGATAAAGCTTAATTTCTAAGTTAGGCACAGTAAGAGATTAACAATAATGAAAAATACTATAAAACTATAACAATATGCCAACATCACTACTCTTGCTCTTTGGGGCCATTATTAAGTAAAATAAGGGTTACCTGAACACAAGCACTGTGATACCAAGGCAGTGGATCTGACAACCCAGCAGGCTCCTAAGTGACTAAAGACAGATGGTATGTACGGCATGGAGATGCTGGTCAAAGGAATGATTCGTGCCCTATACAGGACAGAGCTCAAGGTTTCATCGTGCTACTCAGAACAACATGCAATTTAAAACTTATGAATTGTTTATTTCTGGGATTTTCTATTTAATGTTTGCAAACCACAGTTGCCCATGGGGAACTGAAACCACAGAAAGTAAAACTGTGATTAAGGCAGAACTACTGTACTAATATCCAGGGCCCTTTGGGATATGACTTTATGAACCTCTGCAGGCTCACCTCCTCTCCACCACATAGCACATGGATTGCACTCATTCTGAACTACTTGCCATTCTATTATACAAGAAACATGCTACACTTTCACATTTGTGTCCTTTTTATATATTACTGGGTACCCAGTGACCAGGTATGAAACTCCCATTCAGATCTCAAAATTTTCCTTATACTTTACTTCCCCTATAGAAGCTTTTTCTGACTTCTCTTCCTCTTCCAAAGAATAAGATTCTTCTTGCTTAATAACATCTCTATGACACTTCACTGAATACGCCTGCCTAGCTGTGTGTGTCACCCGCAAATGTATGTGCAACTGTGGGTGGGCCTACGTCCTATCTTTGAGACTGACACTTGGCAAAGCATCTAGAATCTAGTGGGTTCTCAAAAAAATGCTTGGGGAAACGAAGGAACAAATAACAGAATGATGTACAAATTATGTACCCTTAAAAGTCCTCTAGAGACAGGAGTGAAAAAACCACCATTATGGATCCTATAGTGTGTAAGACAGTCCTAAATATCCAGGTCATATTTGTGTGACCAGATATCCTTGACTTCACATAGCTCACTCTGTATCGTTCCAAATGTGTTTCATCACAGAGGAAACCTTCTCTCCTTTCACTCTCAGTGTGAATAACTGTTCTGTCAAAAGTGGGCCATTCCCTGCTATGAATTGATAGGATAGGGTCAAGCATTTTCCAGATCTTGAAACTAAGTTTTGTGCAAAAGTGCATAAATGCTATTAGTTATGTATCTGGAGAATAGGATGTAGACAGAGTGTGCCAGGGGACAGATTGCATTGTGAGAACTATTTATGATCTGTCAGGTGGGAACTTTTATGGTGCTGTGTGAAGAGACAAAGAAATTTTAGGAGCTGCTAAAAGCAACACAAAATATGCTTTCAAGCTTAATGAGGAGAGGCGATAGAATCGGGTTGGCATGTAAGGCTGGCTCCATGTGTTAACGAAAAGCTGAAATGTTCTTAGTGTTATATATTTTGATTTTGCTAAATTTGTTTTGGGCAGAATGGATATTTATGTCCCTGCTCAACGAGTAGCAATTTCAATGTCTATCAATATAATAAGATTTTTATTTGAAAATTTTGCCCCATGAACAGTTTCTATATGGGCATGTCATAATTTTTTTTTCCACACAAAAGCTTTATTTTCTAGGAAAAGTGATAAATCCATTTCTCATTGTCTTGGCTAAAGAAAGTAGCCTCACACAGGCTGAATCATTTTTATTTAGCTGATTAGAAAATATTCCCACAGGAATGGTCTTAAATGAGGTAAAGTGCTCATATTGGTAATATTTCTAAATGTTTTCCTCTAGTCGGTTGATCTAACCACCGACAAATAAAGCATTTCTAGAACAGAGTAAACTTTGAAATAGGCTATAAAAACAGTGGCTAAGATGAACTCGACAGTCCTAAAACATAGAAGAGCCCTGTTAGAAAATTTTAATCTAAACCAACCCTCTTAAGGATGAGAAAACAGAGGTCAAAGTAGTTTATGTGATAGACCAAGATTGAAATGGTACAAACACATGGCAAAGATAAGAAATAAACTCTTTCCATGGTCTGTGACTGTCATTTGGTGTGTCAAATGTAAAACCACATATCCAATTATTCTAATCAGGTTTGACAGAATATTCTTGACTTCCCTAGGAACTGATGGAAGAAATGATCGATTCAGTGGAATTCACTTCAATATCATTGCAATGCTAAATGCCCCTAAATCAACCATACTCCATAACTGACATTGTCATACCATAAGTGTGCAGAAAAATTTCTATCAATTGATTTAAGAAGCAATGAAAAGGGAAATATCAATACCATAAAAATTGTATTAATATTTATTCTCTTTTTCTGACAAAAAAGAATAGGCATGATTCATCTTTTCCAGATCTTGATACTATATTTATTTTATCCCACATATAAATATGAAGAGTTGCATACACCCATTCACATATCCACCCAAAGAGTACATATCTGTGTGCCTAAATTACCCTAAAATAATGCATATCAGTATTTGGAAAGTGCATAAAACTTAGGGGAAGAGAGTCTGATGTTAAACACTTGCTGAATGAAATCTTAAACAAAGAATCATGTTTGTCCCTTGAGTACAAATAGTCTTGTCCCCTCTGCTGATGACCGCCCAAAGGGTCCAGAGGGAAAGCCTCAACTCCTTGGATTAATGGGTGGCAAACTTCAGTCTGATTCATATATATATATATATATATATATATATATATATATATATATATAAGATAGATAGATAGATAGATAGATAGACAGACATATAATATATCCAGAGATGATTTTGGTTCAGTAGACCTGCAGGGGGTAGGGAGAACAAAAGTCTGTTTTTCACATTATTATAGTTGAAACTGCATGCTAATCTGCAGGTACTTTGAGGATCATTACTGACCTTACATTGTTTTCACTAACTTGAGAAGGCATATTGCATATTGAGCTGTGGATCAGATATTTTCTGTGGTCTGACAAATTGTCATGTGTTTAACTGAGTAGGACAATGACATCTGTACGAAGATAACAGGTACAGACGCTATACAGTATAGGGGTAGAGAGCAGTCTTAGGAGCTAAACTGCCTGAATTTGAATCCTAACTCCACTATGAATTAGCTCTGTGGCCCTGGGCGAATTAATCTCCTTAAGCTTCTCGTTTCTCCTAGGCACAGTAGAGCTAATCACAGTACCTACCTTATAAGGTTGTTTGCTAATTATAAGAGAAGAGAGAGAGAGGGAGAACTTAGAAGAGTACAGCATGGTAAACTTATAGTATATGATATTATACATTCATAAATTAACAAAAACGATGCAGGAGCACTAGAAAATGCAGGCAGAAGCACTAGTAAAGGTCAGTTGATTTGGGGGTTTGGGGAGAATGGATTTACTCAAGAGGGAAGAGAGTGAGAACCCTTTGGGAAACCATTCCTATGGTGGCTTCAATGACCTGAGGAAGACATAGAACACAACGAGCAGAGACCCTGTACAAAGTCATAAAGGAGACACCCTTATGCAATTTGAGTATTTTGATTCTTTTATGTTTTCCCGTTAAAAATCCACTGGTAGACATTTGTCTTTAGAGAGCATACTTGAGGAGGATACTCCTTGAATTTTTGGTAATTTTTCTCTGTGGACGCTGTCTTGTGGAGAGTTGAAGTAATTGAGAGATGGAGCTATAGCATTTGTATTTATTTTTTACAGGCTGTGATCCCAAGTCTGATGTCTAGCTCTGGTTAAATCACACAGTAGAAGAAAAGGATTATGAGCCCAGACTCAACAAAAGCAATATAGATGTGTTTCTCCTAGCTGAGGAGTATTCTTTCTCTAAGATTACCCAGGGATATACTTTGAAAAATGCATTGGCACGTACAAAAGGAAGAGAGTATATTTTTTAAAATCACATTTTCATTGAAATGATATATATTATAAAGCAAAATTTTAAAAAATTGCTACAGTAGCAAAAGAAAATCTCTCATTATCCAATACTGAAAGATTGCAGTTGATAACATTTCAAATGTGTCAGGTCTTCTGAAAAAAAAAAAAAACCTCACTCTATAGTCTTCTATGAGGATTATACTGGGTATTTGATTTGTATCTCATTTGGTTCATAAAACATGGCATCATGAGCAGGCTCCTCTGTCTTTAAAAATAGTTGAAAACCTTATTTGTATTGATATACTCTAATGGATAGGGAAGTTTTCTGCTTTTTAGAAAGTAGTTTGTTTCTCATTCTTCTCCATTACGAATAATTATTTGTGTATGAAGTTGTTTTCTAGGCAGGCTGTTTTAATTTATATATCCAGTAGTAGTATAAGAGAACATCCATTTTTCTGCACGCTTGTTAACACTGAATATGGATGATATTTTAAAAATTGGTAAATAAGCTGGTTAAAGAAAAAAGACTATTTTGTTCTGAATCTATCATTTACTAGTGAAGTGAACTTAGTTTTAACCAACTGAGGATATATAATTTGGAGATGAAAATTTAGTGCCAACTTTATGATCTGCCTTCCGTTCTTGACTTCTATCCCTGCTGGTCGGGCTTAAAAATGAGCCTGTCACCATCTGTCTGTGTCTGCCCCATTTCTGTTTCTCGGAGTCATGCATGGGTGCAATCACACAGACACCCCTTGATTCCACACATAATCAAGAGGAAAATTTAAAACCCCAGGAAAAAGCTTTTCACAGAACAGGAATTGCATCCTCGATCTTTACATGCTAGAAACAGCCTTCAATTTTCTCCATGGAGATCTGTTTTATGTGTTATTTTGGTTTGCTTCTAACCCTGTTTTCTACTGCAAAAAGGCAATTTCTATTACTGGACTCTTGATTCGACGTGCAGTTAAATGCTACATCACAGTTGAGTTTCAATATTTCACAGTGGATGGGAAAAGTAGTAACAAAGTTTGTGTTTTCCTTCACGTATAATAACCACTAATTCACAGAAGTTAGGGGTTTTAGTGGTCTCACTCTGTACTTCCATAACAGCAGATGTTCTACCTTTTTCATCAGGATTTCACCCAAATATAGTGTTTTTTAGAAAACCCTCTGGTTTGCTTATTTGACAGAATGTCAATCTCTTGGCCATTTAACTCAAATACTTCAAACTTCTGACCCCCTTGGACAGTGGAAGGCCAAAAAAATTCAAGGACAATAGTTAAGCCCTGGTTTAGTCTGTTCTTACAAATCTTCACATTTCACCATTTACCTGCCAAATAACTATTGTTATCTGTTTTCTGTATCAGGTAATTCTTACCAAAACACAAAATCATCTACAGGAGCCAGTGAAAACCAACTGATAATGGCAAGTTTGAGTTAAAAATGGCAGTGGAAGAAATTCAACTTCTATGAGCTATCAGGGTTCTCTCCTAATCAAGGAGGTTCCTACTGTATGTTAAAATTTATGAGTACTCACCATTAAATTGGTATTAACTGATCAACACGTAAGCGTACATATAAGAATAACATTTATTGGATGTCAGGCAGGGGGGAGGGGGGAGTGGGAAGGGGGAGGAGGGGACGGGTATTTGCATACACAAGGAGTACAATGCACACCATCCAAGGGATGGGCACACTTGAAACTCGGACTTGGGGGTAGTGGAGAGGCAACGGCAACATACGTAACCTAAACATCTGTACCCCCATAATACGCTGAAATAAAAAAAAATTATGAGTACTAAATGACGTTAAATCTTACCGTATATTCTGAGTGATGCAAATCAGGGAAAGGTATTATCCGCTGAGATCCAGGAGCAGCTTGTGAACCTCCAAACTGTCAACCTCAGATGAAATCGAATAGGTGGAGGAACTAGTGTCCTTCTTACAGTAAGTGGCTTTGTCGTTGTTGTTATTGGTCATAATCTTTGTTGTTTTATTTTCTCAGTGACTGCTCTGTAGGGGTCTCTGTTCCTTAAAACTATACTGTAAATTTCTCAAGGGCAGCTTGGGGCCTGACAGATCTGAACTGTAAACTCAGGTTCACCAATTACTATGCGATATTAGCAAATTTATTTAATTTTTAAATGTATCCTATTTTTTTCATGTGTTAAAAAATCAAAATATATCATAAAGTATTTTGGGGATTACATGTGTATGTATGGACAAATGCCTACAACACTGCTTGGAACATAGTAAACATCATTCTATGGTAACTATTTTAAAATATTTTTCTTCTGAAACTCCACAGGATTAAAATTGTGTTGGCCACAGGCTCAGCATTTTAAAATTCCTTTTGGGTTTGAATTGAGCTAGGGAAGAACATTATTGATTTATTTATCCTTTCAAATACTCTAGCCTTCATATGTAGAAAATTTATTTGAAATATATCATAAAAACAGATGATAGGAGAAAGGAAAACAAATCATATCATTTTGGCACACAGTAGGCACTAAATAAATACTTGATGAGTGGATGAACATATGTATATATGCCAAGCCACTCAACTCAGTGGAGAAAATTATTTCAATTCTGAGTCTCAAGTATGGTACAGAGCAGAATATAATGATAGAGGTTTCAAATTATTAGATATCTGCTAGAAGTTCCATTTAACTAAATGTAGAGAATCTAATGAACTATAAATTTGCTTTACTGGAAAGTTAATCTCCCCAAAGGAGAATTTTAAACAAAGTTCTGCCTCTGACAAAAAAGAAATGGTTGTTGTATTGGAGAAAGAGACCACACTGTCCAAAATCTATGATAGCTGAGGGAAGAGGAACTGGACTTGAGGGACCTAGATGTTGAAAACCCAGAGAAAAGGTAAACAGGATTTCAAAATGTGAGCTTTTAACACATTGCCCCACTAGGAAAAAAAAAAAAATTATTTCCTAGGTGCCATGGTGTTTTATTACAAAAAATAGAATAAAAACTTCAAAAACAAAACAATCCTTTCTCATTTAATGAAAAATTTCTTATTTTTTATGATTTTCTGTGCAGGAGTTATATGCAATTAAATTGTCAATATTAATTGTAAGAGACACGTGAGTTACGTATGCTTCACAAGGCCCCAGGCTCAAAATTAGTGAGAGTTAAATACAACTCACTGGGCAGTTAATGGGTTAAATGAGGAGGTGACTCCATCTTGCAACGGAGGTATCAGAAATGAAGTTTGGGTTCAGAGTGGTAAATTATTCTGATGAGTAACGTGGATGGAGTTTCCCCAGGATCGATACAGAGATACTGAGGAGCTCATGGCATCTTTCGAAAGGGGCAGGAGGAAAAAAGTGAGAACACACAACAAAGACAAATATGATATGGTGATGGGGATAAAACCCCCCAAGGAACTGAAAGCTATGAAAAATGTTAAGCCCCACTTATCCTAAACAAAATAACCTAGTTACTTTGTCTGGGGAAGGAAGATGACCTAGACAGGGAAGCCGTGCTACCTGGGAATGGTGTGTGAATTCTCTTTTACCTCCTTAATAGCCTAACTTACGAAGAATTGTCTGTATTTCCTGATGTTTGACTTACTTCTTAGTACACTCTGATCTGGCTTCTATTCCTATCACTGTATTCGCATAGTATCATTTTCAAACATTAATCCTAAGGATGTTTTCCAGTTCTCACCTTACTTCCCCTTGCAGCATTAAAAAATACATTTTTAATGGTTTTCTGCTTTCTCCGTGGTCTTCTATGGCAATACTTCCCTCTCTAGCAAACCTGAAAATGTTTGCATTTCTCAAGCATTGCTCTGTCCTAGCCCCCCTCTCTCTTCCCATTTTGTATTTTCTTTTATAACCAATTTTTCTTATCAAGCCTTGTGTCAACTTGTATATATCATAATATCAATCTAGATCTGCTTCTTACATTCAGGTTTGCAGTTCAGCTTCCTCCTCAGAGCTGCTTACTTGGCAACTCCAGTCAAATACCACTCAAATTCCATAGGTCCCAGACTGAACTTCCCATGATCTTTTTTATGGCTGAAGCTCATCTCTTTTCTGTGTTCTACTCAGTTATGCAAACTAGAAATATCTCAGTTATACTTGACCACTCATAGTAGTTATCACTACCTATTGCTGATTTTTCTTTCTAAATATGTCTTAAATATGGCTAACTCTACCCGTGTCACTGACCATCCTGTACCCAAATTGTCACCCACTCTAGAGCAAGGGCCTCCTAACTTCTGTCTCCTCATTGTCTTGGGCCTCTCAGAAATGATCTTCATGTAGTAGCCAAAGCATCTATGTAAAATAAAATTTAGAGGTTATTGCTTTTCAGCTTAAAACCTGCAGTGACTTCTCATTGCAATTAGCCTGGCTTCCAAACTTTCTAACAGAACCCGTGAGGCCTGGCAGGGGCCAGGGCTTGGCTATCTCTCTTGTCTCACCTGCCACAATTTTTTACTTTTGCTCCCAGAGCTCCCCGATCACAATAATGTTCCAGCAGCTCTTCTGTTGTTGTTCTGTTTTTAGTTTAATTTTTATTTTCAGAAAAGTTATCCATGCACATGGTTTTCTAAAGCTGTTGTTCTACCAATCAGTCAACTTCATAATTCTAAGTGACATGCTTCTATTGTTACTATTTGTATTTTAAAACTTTTCTTTGAATTTCTACTATTTAAAATAAATAATTATCTATCTTATATCACTCTACACACAAGCTTCTCATCTTTCCATCCTAAAATATGATTATATCACAGGTTAAATTAATTTCATAATTTTTATTATTTGTCTATGAAATACCTGTTGTTGAGTGATGCAACATAAGATGATTATACATTTTCTTTATTTTTATTGTTTTCCTGGAATTAATAATTACCTTATTTTTTATTTACCCTTTTCATTATACTTATCATTAATTCATCCCCAAACTTTCACGCAACAATATACACTTCCTCTTGACATATTTAAACACATCAGGGAATTTGTCAATTTAAATTTGTTAAATTTAATTAATTAATGTATCTCAAAGAAATTCCCTATTTTCCTGTTTCAGTCTGGCGATTTGTTTTCTAGATTTTCTGCCCAACTCTTGTCCTGAGATCTCCTTTTACTGTTATCTTGGGATTTCATGAGCCTTTTTTGGGTTGAATTTCCTTTTCCCTGTCTCCATGTCTTGGATTACTCATCATTTTTTGTTTGTTTTGTTTGTTTGTTTTGTTTGTTTTGTCAGTATTTTCCTGATATTTGATAACATTTTTTTAAAAACGTCCTTTATAAACCTCTGGGGTTTCAGAAGTAGGGTTCGCTAAAGGACTAATTATAAGGTTTGGTTTTGTGGTGAGTGAGTTTGGGGAAGGCTAAAGGAACTGAGCTGAGCTCTCAGCTGGATGTTGTCAGGAAGTAGGGGCGATTATAGTAGTATCTTAATCATTCCTTTGAAGGTGGGAGAAATGAAGGCTTGCTGAAATTGTAATTATTCATAGTAAAGAAGTAGCACTTTTTCGTATTAGGAACAGGGCTACTTGAGTATTTTTATGGTTTAGACGATGTTCTTATTTCTGTCTGTGCTCATGATGATTATAGGGTAGTGTTATTTTTGTCTTGCTCCATCATGGTCATAGAGTAGCCTGTGCGATGTGAATTTCCTGTGAAATCATGTATGTTGAATAGGAAAACAACAAGACCTGGCCAATCCTGGGTGGTCAGTCAGCTTCTAGCAACACCAGGCAGCTCTCTGCTGTCAGGGGCTGCTATTCTCTTTCGCACCTTTAATATCTTGGTTCACTTTTTGCAGAATTTATATTATTTGGTTGTTGAACAAGGTAAACTAGCCCCTTGATTATCTGTTACTTTGTTTTTTTTTTTGTCTTTTCTATTTCCACCTTTGTCTTTTTCTGCTTTCTTTCTGGGAGATTTCCTAAATTTAATGTGCATCGTTTCCAGTAAATTTAATCTTCAAGAGTTGATTTTTTTTTTATTTTTTGTGATGCTCCAGACATTTCATTTCATGACATTCTGTTCTTGTCCGTGCATTGAATATTTATTGTATTGCTGTGAAGATAGGAGGGCATAAAGATGGCTGTTGCTTTGTTTTGTTTTTGTTTTGTTTTAGGTTTTTATCTCTCTGCATTGTCCTTCCTCATATATCCTTTTAGCTGTTAATTTCTTTTCCTTCTTCTGTTCATTCTTGTTTCTCCTTTCACATTTAGCAGTAAAACTCTAGAAACCTCTGTGCTCCTGAGTGTTTTCTTTTTTTTTTTTCCCCCATATTAGTGGGGTCACGGCAGAGTGATATGGTTGGGCTGTTTCACTGGAAGACCATAGCCATTGCTATCTGTATCTGTATTTATTTAGTTATGTTAGTTACGTAATTTTGCCAGAATCAGGATCTCATGTCTGCTTAGGAATATAAAGCTGGGAAACAAGGTGGGTACGGAAGCGTACACACTTTGGGTTATTCCTCTTTTTCATCATAGCACCTCTGCCCTGAGCTGGTCTAATGTTCCAAACCCACAGTCACGTGCCAGGAAAGGGCAAGGGCGGCTGCCCATTTTCCTTGGCTAATGAGGTGGGAACATTTCTTATAGAATCTAACTTCTCATATAGATTTTCAGTCAATTTTTCTCAGCCCCACTTGGAACTCACTTTTAGAGATTATTGAATCTCTAATATGTGTTTTTTTCCTGGATTTCTCTGGCATGTATCCAGCTTTTCTCGACTCCTGTTATTCTTATTGCTAGCTTATATATTCATCCTCTAGGTCTGTTAAGTGAGTTACTACTTGTTCACCTAATCTCCTTCAATTTTTATTGTTGTTGTTGCTGTTCCCTAATTTTCCTTTTGCTTCGTCACTGAGGATTTGGGATTCACTAAAAGCAATCAGAAGAGTTCAAATTTTCATGTTTCACTAGAAGTCTCAGTTCATGCTTTAGAAAAAAAAAAAAAAGAAATTAAATTTTGAAAGATGACCACAGCATGGGTATTGAACTAGAACCTAGAATCTGACATTAAAAATAAAATGTATGAGTGATTGGAAAGGGAAGTAGCACATGGTTTTGACAAGAATAGGTCATATTGATCTCTCCTAATTTCCTATCTTAATAACTTAACTAACCTGGCAGATCAATGAAATGCATTAGGTGGAATAAAATAAATCATAGAGTGGGTATTTAGAGATATGCTTGTTGACATCATGTTGGGAAATAATATGTGTAGTGGATAGGAGCAAGGACTTTGGATTTATATATAACATGGGATTACATCATGGCTCTGCCAGCTGTGTGGCCTTGGATGAGTTGCTTAACCTTTTATGTACCAGTTTACTCATCTGTAAAAACAAGATTAATAATGCCTGTTTATTAAGGTTGTTGAAGGTTTTAAACAGGGTAATGTATGTATGGTGTTGTGCCACATTGTCATCAGCTTAGACTCATGTCCACCCTCATCTATATTGTCCTTTGCATTACAGTGGAGAAGCTGGGGCTCCATCTTTCCAAATCATTTTCCATTATGCTGTTAAATGAGATTCTGCTAATGAGAACCACTGGTCTGAGATTTCAATGCAAAAGTAAAGGCAGCTGTAGGCAGAGCTGTAAACAAATGACAGCTGTGACAAATAGGGTCCCTTCCTGCTCAGCTCCCTCAATCCACCCACTTCAGTCCTACAGCCAATTAAGATCAACAACCACAGCCTCCCTGGACAAGCTTCTTCCAATTCCATGCTTCCTACTGTAGACAACTGACAGCATCTTCCAGCAACTGACCTGTGACTGCCCAGGCTTCCAGATTTTGTGAAATCTTACATTAGCTTCTTTGATCTTCACTCACTCATCTCTTTCAACATTTTTTTTTAACTTCTAGCACACTGAGTTAAAATCATTTCTACTTGTTCATGCTGATATACATGTGGGAGGTGGGCAGTAGAGTGGGAAACAAGATTGACCATGAGTTGGTCATTATTGAGGTTGGATATATGGAGGTTCATTGTACAATTTATCTGCTTCTGTGTGTGTTTAGAAAGTAACAAAAATGAGTTAAAATAAAGACATTTTTATATAAACAAACATAAAAATCTTTCTTACTTGGAATATAGAGTGAATTCTGTTTTCCTAGTGGGTATAGGGGCTAAGCACAGGGCCCAGCAGAAGGCCAGGCCCCAACTGTAGCTAGTAGAAGTGCAATTTGTTTTTATAGTGTTAGATAAATTTATACCTGGTTGGATTATTCTAATCAAAGTGTATATATTGAAAAACACATTTATATTTGGAGGAGATTTCTGGTGATATTCATCTAGTCATTATCTTTAATCTTTATATTATCACATAATCAGACTACCTGAAGTTGCATATTAGATATAAAATACAAAAAATATCATGATGTACTGAAGCACTGGTATGAATCATATAAAAATGTTAAGTTTATCAGAGTGTAAATGTGACATAGAACTTGAGTCAAAAAAAGAGAAAGGTGATGGAACCCATAGATTATAAGTATTCTATCTTGGTTTAATTGGCGAATGTTTTAATAAAGATTTTTAAAGTTTGTTAGTATTTTTAATAAGCCTGTCATCTTTCTTTGTGTTTGCCCTGGATATGTGTCTTATTTGAGCAAGTGACCGTATATTATTGAGCTCCTGCATTTCCCACAGCACTTAGCACAGAGCCAACCATATAAAATATCCTCACAAAGACTTATTAAATTAATTTTCTTAAATCCCTTCTGGACTGCCCATTTGCCTTCATTAATTATGTTAGACGTAGAGGAGATGACCTCTACTTGCTGCCATGGTTGAATTACGTCTTACACTTGTAGATTCTTTGAACAATAAAATTTTGCAGGGGAAGAGATAAACTAGCAGAGTTAGAACATATTCATTTTGTGGATGATGATATGATATGAACATGCTTATCTTTCATGATTTTTAACCCTCCCTCCCTGAAACCCACATACACGCTCTTGTCCCCTCATACACTTTCTGTTACAATCGTTTCTAGCTGCAAAATAATGGATTTGGAGTGAGAGCAGAGATATGCCTTCCCTTTTGTCTTTTCAGCTAGCAAACCACAAATAAATATCACAGTCCTAACTATTATAATGCAAAATACAAATATGCCATGTCAAAATGTTTTTAAATGATAGATTTTCATTTTTTAATTACACCAAGTATTTCTTTTGAGATTTAAGAGATTTTAAGCTTTATGAGCATTAATACTTTTGTGATTGTGATTTGTTTGCCCCTAATTAAAAGAATCTGGAATATAGTTGGGAGAGAATATTGATGCACCAGGAAAACTTATGAAGAATGCAGCTACTTATTCTCTCCTTTTGTTTCAATGATCAAAATCTAGCACGTGGCAGAAATGAGGCAAATCTGTTATGATGGGATAATTGTGGCCATATCTTCTGTTCCATCATTCATTAACAACAGGATAAATATGAATCCTGGATTTCGCTAATCTGATGGTCTTGGCTCTGTTTTTGGTAAACAGTATAAATTATTTCCAGAAGAGCTGTGGAGAAAAATGTGAGATATTATTGCAGAATCCAACACTCTCATAAAACTTACAAAATTTCTGTGTCTGGCCCAGGAGACACTAACTACCTGTGTGTCTTCCTGAGCCCAGGGGAAGACATCAGACAGGCACTCTCCCTCTCAATATCCTCACTCCCAGCTCTGGTTGCACCTGGATGAAAGGGAGTCTGCCAGCATTTCTTCAGCAGGCGTTCGGCTGTCAAAACAAATGAAAGCCTCATGGGGAGGCTCACACTTGCCTGCTGAGGAGAAAACACTGTGTTAAGTGTTTTACATATATTATCTTATTATATCCTTACAAAGCCTTTTGAGAAGGGTCTCCATTAAGCAAATGATAAAAGTGAATCTCAGAAAGGGTTAGATTTTTAGCAACATATTTCTTTTAAGTGTGAAGGTTGGGATTGGAGCTCCCGTGTTGGATACCAAAGTGGGCACTGCCGCATAATGCCTCCCAGAGCTGCTCCGTTACTGATATTAGCCCTGAAACCCTCCTTATTCCATTATATTCCTTTGATGCCTCTCTTAGTTTGGGCTTCTAGGATAAAATACCATAGACTGGGTGGCTTAAACAATAAAAATTTATTTCTCACAGTTCTGGAGGCTGGGATGTCAAAGGTTACTGTGCCAGCACGGTTGGGTCCCAGTGAGGACCAGCTTCCAGGTTCAAAGATAGCCATTTTCTTGCTGTGTCCTCACATGGTGGAGAGCAGAGAGAGGAATTGTTTGTGTCTCTTCTTGTAAGGTCATTAATCCCATTCATGAGGACTCCATCCTCATGTCCTAATCATTTCCTTTCAGAGGCATCACCTGCTAACACCATCACATTGGAGATTAGGCTTCCACACGGGAATTTTGGTAGAATACAGACCTTCAGTTCATAACAATGCCTGAGGTTAACTAATAGTAATTTAAGGTATTCTCAGTGACGGAAAGAAAGTTTCTAGCCCACTGTGTGCCAAGAATGCCATTGTTATATGATACTATTGGTACTTGATTAAAATATTAATGCTAGCTAGAGTGTAAGCTCCATGAAGGCAGGGTAGGGTCATTTGTCCACATTGTTCAATGTTGCATCTCAAGTTCCTGGGACAGTGCCTGGCAAAAAGAAGATGCTCAATAAATAGCTACCGAATGAATGAACTTGCCAGGTTGAGGCGACTTTCAATTTTGGACTGCCTGTAATTAGTTTTAGTTTATCACGGAAAAGAAAGGTTGCACTTTGGAGCAATAAAGGAATCTTTTAGAATCCACTGAGAAAAAACTAACGGAAGTTCCTGCAACTACATCTACAACTAAATAGATGTAAAGTCTCCAGCTGCTCTTTCGGAGTGGTTCATCACTTGCTATAAAGTATAGGCATTTCTGCTTCCAATCCACTAAAAGCATTCATTTTCCTCCAGACTAAGTTTTAGTCCATTAATCAAACCCCTACCAGCAGTGTTGGTGCATACATGATAGGAGGAAAGGATGTCTTGGAATAAACCACCAGAATGGCAACTCTGCCCAGAGAAACAATTTCTTTTCAGAGAAGTTGTTTGTTTATTTGCTCCTAATTAGTGTTTCTGTAATAAAGATGAAATTTAGAGAAATGCCTGACTTCTGTAGGATTCCAGTAACTGCTTTGCTGGTATGCATATGTTAAAACCAAGAGAGGAGAACAGATGAAAACTGATAGAGAGAAAGGTATAAGGGGAGAAGAAAAGGACTATGCAAGTAAAATAAAGAAGATAAGACACAGAAGATGGGAAGGATGCAAATTGACAAGAATGGGAATTCCATTAGGATTCATAGGAGATGAGTGCTCAAACTGACTATTAGGATAGGAATAAAAATAGTATATATGCTGAGAAAAAACAATGTTGTAGACTAAAGAGTTAGGATGTACTTTAAAAAAAATCTACATCTGAAATGCAAAACTACTTACCATCATCTGGTCACAGTTGACTGTCTTGTAGGTATGGTGCATAAAAGAAAATAAACCAAAACAAAACCCAAGATCTTCAATATTTCAACTTTCTCCCTGATTTGTATTTTTCACAGCTAATCTCTATTTACTTGTGTGGAAAAGAGAGAGCATCAGCCATTGTATGGCATGACCGAAGCAAAGGAAAGACTGCAAATTTTCCTTCTAACTATAGCATCCAGGATTTGCAATAAAATAAGTAGTTTGATCACTTATACAATCATTACTTCTAAGGGAGCAATTCAATCCCCAATTAGAGAGCTGACGTACGTAAACAGATATGATGCTCCCTTTACACTCTCATTGAGAAGTTACTTTTTAATTGCTTTGCTTATAATTTCAACTTCAAAGCCAGTAATAGCTTTCGAATTAATAGCTCATAGCCCATTTGATACACTGATATTTAATTAATGAGTTCATAACTTCAGTGGCACATTGTCTTTCTGACAGCCCCGCCAGGTTGTTAGTTTCCATGTTGCTAACTGTTGTCTGCTAACCATTCTAACAGAGGTCATTTCCCTGTGTAATCCTTTCAGCTGGATGGTGAAAAATAGTGGGCTTAATCAGAGAGAAAGGTGGCCCTTCCCTGTTCTGTAGGGTAGCTAGCTTGGTTAGGCCTCTGGGGATAGAACTTCATATCGCTTTTTCTTTTAACTTTTAGGATTTGTCTACATTGATGATATCTCAAATGCCACTAACTAAACAATGGCCACATCTGTAGGGTTTGGAGATGGGGAGGTGGATGAATGAGCCCACATCTCTGCCTTCTTTTTTCCAGGAACCTTTTCAAACCATCCCACATCCCACTTTGTTGTTCCTCCCCATGACTCTCCTGGTCACTTTGCAAAGTTGCGAACCGTGGCTCTTGAGCTAAGAATGTATTTTACCTTTTTAATGGGTTGTTGAAGGAGGAGGAGGACAAGGGGGAGGAGAAGAAGGAGGAGTAGGGAAAGGAGGAGGGTGAAGGGATATTATTAAAGCTCTTTGCAGAAAAAACTTACTGACCCCTGAAGGATAATTGACACTTGTGATAAGTTTCTGTAATTGCAGTCCTATCATCGGGCACGCCTTGGTCAGTTTTCCTCTCTAACTCCCAGAACATGATTTTTGTAAGCGTTGATGACAATGATGAGGCCGCTTTACCACAGGCTACCGCCACTGATAGGCTGTTCCTATTAAGGAAGCAGGCAGCCATTCACCAGCCTACTTGGGATTTGTTACCCCTCCTTTTAGGTGAACCACTACCACTCAGTATTGTAGCCTCTTACAGGGTTTCCAAGTTAAAAAAATAATAATAATAATAATTCTGTGACATTGAATCACCCTCTTCAAAAGTATACCCCCTGTCCAAATGCCCTTGGTTAGAATTCCTGGCATGGAGTCCATCATTTGAAATCAACTTTGTTGAACTTAAAGTTTTGGCTTTTCAGAGGACTTTTCCAGAGGTGATGACTCTGGGAATATTCAGGTTCGGTGGTCAAGTGTTCCCATGTCACCTACCAGGGGTTTGTTGGCAGCCACCGGAAAGGCAGGGCCACAGAGAGTATGGCACAGAACAGGGACTGAGATAGGATAAAGGACCACACCTGAGGCTGCATCAGCCAATTCTCCTTACTGAGGATTTATTTATCCAAATCCTTTTCAGGAGGAAGGAAAGAAGAGTAATGAAAGAATAGAGGAGAGGAAGCTAACATAAATATGTCTCCTTCAGTGTTTAGCTGAGGGCTGGCCCTGCAGAACTTTATAGATTGCTATAAAGTTAGATGTAATTAATGATAATTGAAATAACTGTGAGTTACTAGTAATATTTGGATTATTAAGATAAAGATAATTATCATAAAATTAGGTACTACAAATAGTGATTGCATTAATGATTTTAATTTTAGTGATTGCTTTAAAAGTGTGCTATAAATTGATTTTCTATAAATGGACTAATAATAATAATAATTATTATTATTATTATAGCTACCATTTATTGAGTGCTTACCATGAATCAGAAACTATGCTATGTTCTTCATTTACATTACTTTAACTAATTAAAAATATTTTGATGGGGTGGATTAATGAGAAAAAGGACCCTCTATGAGTTTTGAGGGAGAATATGCCTAGAAAGCTCCCAGAGGATGGAATTAGCTGGAGAAGGATTTCGTTAGAATTCTGCATATGAGGACTTTCCAGTATGAAGACAAAACTTCTGCAGTGTGTCCTCCTAAGGACAAAAAAAGGTAGAACATTTGAGATGACAGACTCTGAGCACTCCCTGGGCTGCTGCACAAGAAGTTCATTCCCACAAGGATGACTAGGAGGCTAGTGAAATACACACAATGCTGAGAGCAGCCCTTTCTCAGAGCTACCCATCAAAACTACACCAATAGTTAGTTCTGCTTTGTCCTGACTCTGGCATATTGAGCAAAGATAGAACAGGTATGTGCAAGTACATATAAAAGTTTGTGTTTAAAAATGTGCTAAAAACAGGATTCTACTTTATTTATTGATTATCCTTGAACTTGTCTCTATAGATACTGCATCAAGATAAGATCAACAAACAATAATAGCTATCGTTTATTGAGTGTTTAGAATGTTCTGGAAACCTGACAAGCACTTTGTGTATTTTAAAGCATTTGAGTCATTTGGTCTTCATTTTATTTGTAAGGAAACTGAGGCTTAAAGAAGATTCTTGATGTACCCAATGCCACACAATGTGTAGTGTAGCTGAGATTTAGCTGCATAAGTATTTTTAGAGTCTCTTAGCCACTAACTTGTCAATTAATTTGGTAGTTTGATGTATGTAGTATTCTCACTAGTCACTCACAACTCTATTCAGTTGTTCAGCTACACTGTTTGTGTGTGTGTCTGTGCGTGTGTGTGCACACGTGCACACAGTTTTGCATTCTGAGCCTAAGAGAATAGGGGCAGCCTCTCTCACAGCACCAGGTAGTGTTATCATTTAATTAGCACATGCTTTGATGATGTTGATAACATGTAATATTTTTCTCTTTTTTGCTCTGAGATATTTATCTACATGGACCAAGATCCTTCCCTTTGTGCTATAGAAAACCTGGCCCTAAGGTATATGGGAAAGGGAAAATCATTCATCTGATTTCAGTTTCTTTCTGCTTTTGTTTTCTTTTTGTACAGAGCCAGCTGCTCTAGAATATGGAAAATTCCAAAGTATTCCTATCTATTGAGTTAAATTCTTTCCCCTCCGTTTAGTCTGTGAGCTAACATCTTAGCTTAGCATTCTTTTCTAATCATAAGTCTTATAAAAAGCTAATGGGTGTAAGAAGAACTGTTTATGTAACTGTAGAACCACTAATTTTGATTGTACTCAGATTTTGCTCAACACGCCATGGATGCAAATTGGGTAAAACTATTAAAGTCATCATATATATTAACACAAAACCTAACCATTACAACAAAGAAAGGTTATGTCTCAAACCTTCTGGAGGTAATTTTCAAAATAAGCTTTTTTTTTTCCTCTCCATAGACACATTTTACAAGCATCCAAGCTTCTTCTTTATGACCAAATCAGGTCAAGATGGCTCAATGTATGGACATATTAGTTTGGGCACAGATACATTGAAGCCTAAACGAGGTTCCAAGCAAAGATCACTGGAAATTTCCATTACTCTTAATGATCCTTTGGAATGTATAGAACTTTTTTTTTTTTTTTTGGTTTATGGGATGGTAGCTTGCAGTTGGCAAAGCAAATCGGAGGAACACCCAAAGTTAAATGTGTGAATAAAATACAAGAACAACATAGTAATGACTAATAAGATGTAAATGCCAAGAAATTTTCTTGTCTTTTAAATTAGACATCTGTGCCCTATTTTTACATGCTCATCACCATAAGCGCTTTAGCATGTTTCCCCCAATCTGTCAGCACAGACATACTCCGAAGGCCCTGAAGCTTTAACACCTTCACTGCTACAGAAATGCCCTGGCAGCCACTCCTGTGGAACATCTGCTGAAAGCAAAAGATGTGCAATGCAGGCCCCACCCTTGAGGGTTTTGTTAGAGAAGTTGGCATAATGCCCCTTCTCTGAGGAAAGAAAGAACTGTGTTTCTGGGTCATGTCTGCAGGAAGATCAGCTTGGGGGTCACCACATCTTCCCAACAGGCCTCCTTGTCATATGTATTCACCAGTTCAGAGCTTGGCCTTGTATCTGCACAGGAGGTGGGGGCGGGCAGTACAGGGCTGTCTCAAAACCAAGCCGCCTGAAGCCCACACATGTTTGCACAGCTTGCAAAGTGGCGAGAGTGTGGGCTGGTCCTATCTGCAGAGAAACAATTGGCCTGAAGTGCTTCGCATCTGACCAGAGAAGATGCTGACACTCAGCTTGATAGGATTCCAGGGAAAGATCTTAGCTAGGGCTGTAGGAAGCTGCTTTGTCCACTGAGGAGAGCCTTACACAAAGGCAATGTGTTTTTAGACGACCCCAAAATCTCTGATGCTTCCTGAACTACCATTTCACTTGCTGATACCTCAGAACCTACACTTTCACATCCCTTTTTGGGAAACGGTTGTCTTTTAATCGTAAGATTAAAAGTCAAATCCCTCAGTGTGGGCAGAGATGACAACCAAACATTGAAGTAGAAATATCTGATAAATTGTTCTATAGAGCAGGGTGAGGAAACAGGCTGGCTGAAAGGCTGTGTGAAGAGGGAAAGGGAGAATGTTGGAGACAGAAACCTCAGAAAAGACAAAACCAAGGACACGGAAGTCCACATTTGCTGACTGTATTGTTAAAACCCAAGGTCAATTGCATGTCCTGTTCAAAATGTATCTGTTCCTTTGTTGAACATTTTACATCATACCCAATAACTTCTTAATTCTCCTAACAATCCTGCGAAATTATACCTATTTTATAGATGAAGAGAACTAGGGTCAGAGATCAGTGAGTGGCCTAAAGTTAGCTGAGAGAGATGCGTGGATTATATTGAAAGTACATGGAATTTGGAGTTAAACAGACCTGAATTGTGAATTCCACTTCCAAAAGTTATTAGTTATGTGACCTTGAGCCAGTCACTTCAGTTTTCTGTTCTGCAGTTTCTGCAAAGGAACTATACCATGTCGATGAAAGTATACACTTTTCAGAGTCATTGTGAAGATAACAGGTTACATGACTTGTCCAAGTTTACACAACTGACAAGGAGTCAGCACAAAGGCACACGACACAATTCTCAACACATGCTTAAGTGTTGAACGAATGCTCGCTACTATTAGAAGTGACAGGCTGGGTGCGGTGGCTCACGCCTGTAATCCTCGCACTCTGGGAGGCCGAGGCGGGAGGATCGTTTGAGCTGAGGAGTTTGAGACCAGCGTGAACCAGAGTGAGACCCCATCTCTACTAAAAAAAAAATAGAAAGAAATTAACTGGACAACTAAAATATATAGAAAAAATTAGCCGGGCATGGTAGCACATACCTGTAGTCCCAGCTACTCGGGAGGCTGAGGCAGGAGGATTGCCTGAGCCCAGGAGTTTGAGGTTGCTGTGAGCTAGGCTGATGCCACAGCACTCTAGCCAGTGCAACAGAGTGAGACTCTGTCTCAAAAAAAAAAAAAAGTGACAGACCCAGGATTTAAACCCAGGTCTCCCAGGCCTATGCATTTTATGTGCTGTCACCTGTTATACTATCATCTTCACAAAGGATGATTGCACAGGAACAAGGGATATTTTGCCATTTATGCTTTTTGTAGGTATGATTACAGTCAATGACTGCATCAAAATAAATCCAAGGAACATTATTTCATATTGACTATCACCCTTTGTTCAGGGGCTAATTCTGTAAACGAAGCTCAGCATAACTTAGGATAACAAAGCAGTCATCTGCACACACACAAGGTTTAGTCTGGAGACCTGGGCTTCCTGGAGGAGCTCATTCACTCACCCTTGTAAGAAGCCCTCCCTAGAATGTTGCGGCAGTTGATGTCACCTTCCTTTCAGCTCCTATGGCACTTATACCTTTGTCACAAGCATTCATTCACTTACTCTTTAAAAACTACTTACTGGAATTCTGTTATGCATCAGGCACCTTTTAGGGCATTGAAGATAGAGCAGTGAACCAATCAGAAAAGGCCCGTGTTTTCATGAAACATACTTTCTACTATGTATGGGATGGGAGTAGGCAAAACGAACACATAACAAGGAAAAAGATAATGTATTCATTTCCTGTAGCTGCTGTAACAAATTACCACGCACTGAATGGCTGGAAACAGCAGAAATTTATTTTCTCACAGTTCTGGAGGCAAGAAGTTAGAATCAGTATTACTGATGTAAGCAAGGCCACACTCCCTCCGGATTCTCTAAGGGAGATTTGGTTCTTTGCCTGTTCCAGCCTTTGATGGCTGCCGGCATCCCTTCGCTTGTAGCCACATCAATCTCTGCCTTCTTCTCTGCAAGTGTGTATACCTAATCTTCCTCTGCCTCTATCTTTAAGGACACTTGTGATTGCAGTTGGGGTCTATTCTGATAATCTAGGATAATCTCATCTCAAATTCTTAATTTAATTACATCAACAAATATCCTTTTTTAATATTTTTTTCATAGATTTAGAGGGTACAAGTGCAGTTTTGTTACAAGGATATATTGCATAGTGGTGAAGTCTAGGATTTTAGTATACCCATCACCCAAATAGTGTACTTTGTATCTAATAGGTAATTTTTGATCCTTCACAACTTGTGACTCTTCCACTTTTTGGAGTCTCCAATGTCTATTATTATGCTCTGTATGTTTATGTGTGCCCATTGTTTAGCTCCCACTTATAGGTAAAAACACACAGTATTTGACTTTCTGTTTCTGAGTTATTTCACTTTGAATAACGGCCCCCTGTTCTATCCATGTTACTGTGAAAGACATAATTTCATTCTTTTTTTCTAGCTGGATAATATTCCAACACACACACAGACACACACATACATACACACACACACACATACACACACATACACACACACCCCATTTTCTTTATCCACTCATCTGCTGATGGGCACTTAGGTTGATTCCATAACTTAGCTATTGAGAATAGTGCTATGATAAAATTATGAGTGCTAGTGTCTTTTTTATATAATGATTTATTTTCCTTTGCGTAGATACCTAGTAGTGGGGTTGCTGGATTGCATGATACTTCTTTTTAGCTCCTTGAGAGATCTTCAAACTATTTTCCATAGAGATTGTACTAATTTATATTCTCACCAACAGTGTATAAGTGTTCCCTTTTTCCCACATCCTGACAATATCTGTTGTTTTTTGACTTTTTAATAATGGCCATTCTAAGTGGTGTAAGATGATATCTCATTGTTTTAATTTGAATTTACATGATTATTTGTGATGTTTAGAATTTTTTCATGTTTTTGGCTATTTGTATATCTTCTTTTAAAAAATGTCTGTCCATGTCCTTTGCCAACTCTTTAATGGGGTTATTGTTTTTTTTTTTTTTTTTTCTTGTGTTGAATTCCTTATAGGTTCTGGATATTAGTGCTCTTGTCAGATGCATGGTTTACAAATATTGTCTCCTATTCTGTAACTTGTCTATTTGTTGATTATTTCTTTCACTGTGCAGAGGCTTTGGAGTGTAATTAAGACCCATTTGTCTATTTTTGTTTTTGTTGCATTTGCTTTTGAGGATTTAGTCATAAATTCTTTACCTAGGCCAATGTTCAGAAGAGTTTTTCCTAGGTTTTCTTCTAAAATTTTTATAGTTTCAGGTCTTATATTTAAATCTTTCATCCATCTTGAGTTAATTTTTGTATATATTGAGAGATACAGGTCCAGTTTCATTCTTCTGAATATGGCTATCCAATTTTCCCAGCACCATTTATTGAAAAGGGTATCCTTTCCCTAGTATATATCTTGGTTGACTTTTTCAAAGATCAGTTGGTTGTAGGTAGGTATGTGGCTTTATTTCTGGGTTCTCCATTCTGTTCCATTGATTTTTATGTTTATTTTTACACCAGTACCATGCTGTTTTGGTTACTACAGCCTTGTAATATAATTTGAAGTCAGGTAATGTGATGCCTTCAGCTTTGTTCTTTTTGCTTAGGATTGTTTTGACTATTTGAGTTCTTTTTTTGGTTATGTGTGAATTTTAGGATTGTTTTTCTAATTATTGAAAAATTACGTTAGTAATTTGAAAGTGATTGCGTTGACTCTGTAGACTGCTTTGGGAAGTATGTTCATTTTAACAATATTGATTCTTCCAATCCATTAGCATGAGATGTCTTTCCATTTGTTTGTGTTATCTATGATTTCTTTAACCATTGGTTTATAGTTCTCATTGTAGAGATCTTTCACCTCCTTGGTTAAAGGTACTCGTAGGTGTTTTATTTTTTTGTAGCTATTGTAAATGGGATTGAAGTCTTGATTTGGTTCTCAGCTTGATTGTTATTGATGTATAGAAATGCTACTGATTTTTGTATATTGATTTTGTATCCTGAAATTTTACTGAAGTCATTTATCAAATTTAGGAGTCTTTTGGAGGAGTATTTAGGGTTTTAATCTATTAATAAATAAAGCCACATTTACAAATTCTGCTGTTTACAGTATGATATCTTTGGGAGAAATTATCCAGCCTGCTATAGATAATATGTCAGATGGTAATATGTATCATGCAAAGGAAATTCACCAAGCTATTAAAGATCAATATCAGCATAAGGTTGGGATATGTTATTTTCTATAAGGTGGATATGGAAGGCATTACTCATATGGAGAACTTTAAGCAGAGACCAGAAGGAAATTATGTCACATGGAGCAAGAAGGTTTTAGGCAGTGGAAACAGTATGTGAAAAGGACCTGAGGAACCTGTATGACTGCAGTAGAATGAACAGGAGCTATAGGTATAGGAGATGAGGTCAAATTAGGAGGGGGGCGTATCATTCAGGGCCTCACTGGTCAGTGTAAGGACCTTTATTCTGAGTGATATGGGAAGCTAAAAGAGGAACAAAGAATGACAAAATCAGATTTAAGTTTTAAAAGCATCACTGGTTGCTTTTAGGAGAACAGTATATAGGGACAGGAATGGAATAAGGAGATCATTTATGAGCATATCTCAATAAATCTGTGAGACAAGAAGTTGGCTTGGAACAGTATGGAAAAGTGTTGGGAATTCATCTGATTTTAGATATATTTTGAAGAAAGATTTAACAGGATTTGTAGGTATATAATATATGAAGTATAAGAAAGAGTAGAGCCAAAGGAAGTTGCCATATTTTTAGCCTGAACAACAGGAAAGATAAAGCCATCAGGAAAGTTAGATAAGCAGATTGGAGGGTGGATGGAGGTAAATCTCTTTAGTTTTGACATGCTTTCTGGCATCCAAGTTGAGATATTATGTCAACAGCTGGATAGAAGGGTGTGGAGTTCAGAGGAACGGTCTGGACTAAAGATAGAAATATGAGAGTTGTCACCATACAGGTGGTGTTTAAACCCTGAGGCTGGATGAGTTCACCTAGAGATTGATGTAGTCATTGTAGCAACCCCTGTGTTCTGTAGCCATTCCTGTTCTCCTAGGGAATATCTGAATATTGCCAAGATAAAGTAAAGAATTCTCCTGCTCTCAAGTTGTCCATATTCTGACAGGAAAAACAAATATGAAAAAAAAATATGTTTAATATATTAGGCTCAATCTTAGAGTAGTAATTAATTTTGCTTTAGTTAAGATAGGAAGATCTGGAAAGGCATAACAAGGATCATTTCATCTAGGTCTGGATGCTTGAGTAAGGTTTTGTAGGTTTGAGAAAGTGGTAAGATCAGGATGTCAAAGAGAGGAATAACTTCACAGAAGCATGCTTAAAGAGTTGTGGTTAATCTAAGGGTTCTTAGCCCTGGCTGCACATTAAAGGCCTATGAAAACAAACAATAACAAAAACAACAACAAAATTATTCTTTTAGTGCCGACCTTAGAACGTTTAAACCAGAATATCTAGAAGTTGGGCTCAAGTAATGAAACATTTAAAGTTCTCTGGTTAATTCTAATGTGTAGCCATGATTGAGAAACACAAGAATAGGATATTAGGTATTGTTTCTTGAAGTGTAGTTCCCTGGACTACCTACATTACTAATTAATTCCTGGAAAGCATATTAAAAATGCAGTCTCCTGAGTCCTTTTCCACTATAAGGTCTGAATGTTAAAAAGAATTACAGGTGAACCTTTTGCACAAAGGTGTCTGATAAATATTGCCTTTTATGGTGGAGAAAATGAGCACATCCTTGGTGGTGAGGAGTGAGCAAGGAGATGTCATGCTAAGGAGACTGGATATAATTTTGCAGAAACCAGAAAACTAGGTGGTTTTTACAAGAGAACACACACACACACATACACACACACAAACATACACACACACACACCCTCACCCTGTACCAATTTTGGCAAGAATTTAAAGACAGTAGTGCTTAGAGGTTGGGTGTCTAGTTAAGAGGCTACTGCAGTAATCTAGGTAAAAGATTACAAAACCTGAACCCAACTGTGCCATAGGATCATACACAGGTGGCTTGTTTGTATAGGTCCATAGGATACAACACATATTGACAATGGTCAAACGCACATTCAACCAGGATATAGGAAGTACAGCAATTTAGCTCCTTATGCCAGTGAATCACCATGGAATTAGCTCTCACACTCCTGCCAGGAACAGGAAATTTCTCTCTTCAGCATAAAAACCTGCAGGAGAATCCTGCATTTCCTGTGGGAAAATTAATGAAACTACTTTTTGATTCTTTTTAGTGAACTCTGTTTGGCTATTTTAAGTGAGGATTAAACACGCTAGCTCACATAGGAATACGTCCCTGAATAGCATGATTTTAAAAGTTTAGTACAGATTGCCAAATGTTTACTATAAAGGGTGATTCGTCAGACTGAAACTCAGTGAATTAATGAATTGGAACTACCTAATAGACTTTTTATTACAATAAGTCAAATAATAGCCTAATAAGTCAAAGAAATTAGCTACATCCTTCCTTTGAGAATAGCACTAAAGCAGGCTAGTAGGTGGCTTTTCTTCATTTTATTTATTTAATTTTATTTTAAGACAAATCATATTCTCTCTACCCTTTTCATAGAGCAAAACACTAAAAGGAAAAGTGAAACAAGTTGCCAAAGCTCATTATATGGAATGGTAGTTTCTTTTAATAAGTGATAAATGGATGGGATTGATCATCTTCATAACTAGTCAACTGAATGCATATTCATGAGTTGCCAATAACAAAAGTGATTGAGTTCTATGTTCCCAAATGATTGAGAGTGAAAGACTATTAGTTTTGTGGTAATCGACAGGTGGGATAAGTCCACTGTAGTTTGTCTATCTCACTGATCACAATAAAAAACTCTAGACAAAATAGAAAAAGCGATTCTCTAAGCAACCCAATTATTAATATATGCATACTGGGCTACTGAAAATTTTATCACATCTCACTGATGCTCTCTTTATTTTTTTCTCAGCTCTTTTCCTTTTTCTGGGTTTCACCTCGAATAGTTTTTATTGCCATATCTTCAAGTTAATGAATTATTTTATTCTGCAGTGTTTAATCTGCTGCTAATTTCATCCAGTATAGTTTTCACTTCAGAGATTGTAGTTTTCAACTCTAGAACTTTGATTTCAGTCTTTTTCTATCTTTCATGTCTCTAAAATGTTCAAAATTTCTTCCACCTCCACAAACATAAATATTGCAGTTATAATAACTATTTTATGTCTTTGCTTACTAATTCTATCATTTGAGTAATTTCTGAGTGTTTTTTCTAATTTTTATTTTTAATTACAAATTGACAAATGATAATTGTATATATTTGTGGGATACAAAGTGATGCTATGATTTATGAATACAAAGTAGAATAATTAAATCAATTCATTTAACGTATCTATCACCTCAAATACTTATCATTTTTGTGTTGAGACCATTTGAAATTTACTCTTAGCAACTTTGCAATGTAGAATACATTATTATTTACTATATTCACCATGCTGTGCAATATAGCTCAAACACTAAAAAAACATTATTTTTCCTGTCTAACTAAGACTTTGTACCCTTTGACTATCATCTTCCCATACTTTTAAGCCCCCCAGCCTCAGGTAACCACAGTTTTACTCTCTGCTTCAAGTTTAATAGTTCCAGATTCCACATAGAAGTGAGAACATGCAGTATTATCTTTTTGTGCCTGGATTATTTCACTTAACACAATGTTCTCCAAATTCATCCATGTTGTCATAAATGACAAAATTTCTTTCTTTTTTAAGGCCGAATTGTACTCCATTGTGTATATCTACCATGTTTTCTATATCCACTCATTTGCTGATAGACACTCAGGTTTCTTCCATATCTTGGCTATTGTGAATAATATTGCAATGAACATGGAAGTGCAGGCATCTCATTGATACTACTGAGTTCTTTTTCTTTCTTTCTTTTGTTTTTTTTTTTTTGTAAATACCTCGACATGGGATTGCTGGATTATATGGTCATTCTAATTTTCATTTATTGAGGAACCTCCATATAGTTTTCCACAATGGCAGTACTAATTTACATTCCTACTAATTTGAGTGTGTTTTTCTTGATTGGTTAAATTTTGCTTTTTTGCATGATTGTTAATTTTTGATTGGATGGTAGGCATTGCAGATTTGGGGTGCAAATACTTTCGTATTCATATAACTGTTAGAGCTTTGTTCTGTGGGGCATTTAACAATTTAACTTACTTGGACACTGTTGGAAATTTTTGAACCTATTTAAGTTTTGTGATGACATGATCATAGCAACCTTTAGTGTAAGTCTAAGATTGGTCTGCTTTTTAGGAAGTACCCCTCTGATATTCTGTTTGATGTCTGGAGAATTACATAGTTTTCCACTCTAGCTGGTGGTAAGAAAACCTGTGTCTGTTCCTATGCAAGCTCTGCAGATTGTTCCTTTTAAGCATTTTGAGTGTTGCCCGTTGTGTCTCTTTCCCCCCAGGCTCAGGTAGTTTCCTTATAAGCATGTGCTGATAAGTACCCTCCAACTTAATAAATAATAGAAAAACAAACAAGAAAACCCAATAAAAATTTTTGAACAGACACTTCACCAAAGAAGATGATTAGATTGCAAATTAGCCCAAGAAATGAAGTTCAACATCATTAGTCTTTAGAAAATGCAAATTAAAACCACAATGAGATACTTTTACACACCTATTAGTATGGCTAAAATTAAAAGAACCAACCAAATAAACAAACAAAACAACCATTAATAACAGTAACAAGTGTTGAGGAGAGTATAGAGCAAGAATAACTCTCATTCATTGCTGCTGAGAATGCAAGCTGGTAAAACCACTTTGGGACACAGTTGATGTATACTTAGCATGTGATCCACCAATAGCAGTCCTATATATTTACCAAGAGAAATTAAACTTATTGTCCACACAAAACCTGTATATGAATGTTTATTTTCAATTCATTTCTAATGTCTCTGTCCAAATGTCCTTCATCTGGTGAATGGATAAATATATCGTGGTACACTCAACCAGTTGAATACTCCAAAGCAATGCAGAAGACTAAACCATTTATATGTAAAAAAGTATAGGTGAATCTCAAATAGATTATTCTAAGAGAAATTAGCCAGCCAACAAGGCTATATATACCATATGATCATACTTTTATGACATTCCCCAAAAAACAAACTATCGATTCAGCAAGCCCCATGCACCCTAGGCAGGTTAAATACAAGGTCTCCGTGCCTAGACATACAAACAATGAAACTGAAGAGTATATGGTGGGGGGAGCTGGAGAACGGGGCACTACAGTACAGTGGATAATATTATCACTGAGCTGAGAGAAAATAAATTTGTATTGAATTATATACTCAGAAAAATTATATTTTTTAAAACAAGGGAAATTTAAAGACAATATTTTTTCAAATTAATTTCACTCTTATTGCCTTTGTGGCCTTCTAGAATTCTGGAAAATAGTGTATCAAGTGATATCTCAAAATATGGTCAGGATCTTTTGTCCCTCAGTGTCCTAGGAAGCTTCTGACCACCTTGGGTAGGTCACTTTCGGTAGAGATGGAGCAGAGGAAAAATAGCAGATGCCAGACATTAGAACAGAGTAGTTTCTCTCCAAAATCTGTTCCCTCCTTCCATAGTCATAGAATTGTAGCTGAACACATGGGCATCACTGATAACACTTCCTGACATCCCTTGCCACAAGGTATTGCCATGTGGCTGACTTCTCACTTGGGGAGTGTGAATGGAAGTGTTCTCACCCCTCAAGGACGGCGAGCATTCTCCATCACCCTTTCCCTATACACACTCACAGCACTCACTAAAGGAAATTC
>CAUYRB010077003.1:0-20050 GCA_963574695.1 Propithecus perrieri | reverse complement strand
TGTGGTCCCAGCTACTCGGGAGGCTGAGACAGTAGGATTGCTTGAGCCCAGGAGTTTGAGGTTGCTGTGAGCTAGGCTGATGCCACGGCACTCGCCCCAGGCAAGAGAGTGAGACTCTGTCTCAAAAAAAAAAAAAAAAATAAGAGTGCAAGACAAAAGTCATCAGTATTCCAAACAATAATATGCAAAATACAAATTGAAAATCAAAGATGTATTTCTTCAAAGTAGTCATCAAATATATCCCCCATTCATTTAAGATATGTGTACTGAGGACTGTCGTGGTTAGATCCGCACTGGGTGCTTTAAAGGAAAATTCTATCCCTAGTTGAAAGCAGAATGTTCAGGTATGTGTTCTTAGTTATTGTATGAATTTGTGTGAGATTCACTTTTTTGCTGAAAAGCTGAATATGATCCAAGTATCTCGGGTTAAGTGAATTTCGGGGTTAGAGTTTGGAGTATATTTTCCACTTCCATATGCTGAGATGGGAACCCCAGATTGTCTGGGATGGTATAAATGTTTCCACAGTAGGAAGTGATGCAATAAGTCAAATTCTTAACATTAATGCTTTTGTAATAAATTCAGTAATAACCTTTCTTGATCATTGGCACCATCTATATATATTTTGTAAACTTAATCTATTACTAATCAGCTGATTTGGATATTTCATCTGATGAAATTCTGGTTGGTAGGGCCACAACTCTTAGAAATAGTTAAATGAAACGATTTATGAATGGATTTTTCCTGACTCTGTGATCGAAGTCCTCGTAATGATAGTTACTTCCAACCAAAAGGACTTTGAATAAAACAATTCTTCTATCAAAGCAGCAGAATTATACCCCATTCCCGACTCAATTCTTTTCTGGCTGGATATCTGTGAAGTTTCTTTTCTCTTTCATGATCTACTTTGTTTCTATCTCTAGGACAAGACAGAACTCTTTCTCTTAAGAAACTACTGCTCTACCGATGTTAACTCTTATTTCACTTTTTTTTTTTTTTTGAGACTAAAATATGGAAGCAGATCACACAGTACAGGGTAGTAAGAGTCCTAGCAGGTACCTTTTATCCAATTTCCCTTGTAATCAGCACATGGGTTGTTTCAGAAGCTGGTTGTGCTGAGACACTTTCAGAGGCCAGAGAATACAGCAAAGTCTCCTCATGCACAGAGAATTCTATGCCACGCTGGGAACATAAAGTCTTTTCAAGACTCTGCAAGTATCTTTCTTTTACACAGCTGAGACATCCCCAGCCTTCCCTCAGTTTTCAGTCCTAGTTGTCATACGGAGTGAACAAAATTATGAAAGTAGCTCTTTACAAAAGAAAGGTCTAGTTCTCCCCAAATCTAACATTAGTGTGATTTTAGTAGACATTCAAATAAAAGATAGGGAACCTTCATTAATAGAATTTTATTAAAAAGTATTGGGAAATAAAAAGGCAAATTTACGTCTTTCTACTCTTGAATGAAGAAAATTTTACTAATGGCTAAAATGTAACATAATAACTAAAATAGTAATTTTTTTGCATACTTTCCTCCCATTGCCAGACACCCCTGAAAGTGATTTGGAGTTGTTATTTCTGCATCCTGTCCAGCCTTTCCCTCCTTTAACCTCTTCTGTCTTATAGCATTGCTGAAATTGATCTCTGGAAGGTCACCAATGCCTGCTTTACATCTTTACCTTATTTTATTTTATTGTAACACATAAACAGAAAATCACATAAAACAGAAACAAACCAATAAATTATGACAATATAGTTTTAAAAAATTAACTACCTCTCAGGACAAGAAATAGAACATTGTCAGCATCTCAAAACCATTCCCTCATGTCCTCTCCCCATCACTAAGCCCTTCCTCCTCCCAGAAAATCTCTACCTTTATGTCTAACAGTGGAATTTCATTTTCCCTGTTTTTCTACTGTTTATGAATGGACTCATGTACCTGCCTTATTATGGAATTGTGTCTGGCTCATTCCTTCAACATTCTGATGGTGAGATTCATCCATGCCGTTGCATGCCTCAGTAATTCATTCATTTTCATTGTTACACGGTATCTGTATTGTATGAAAATTGCACAATTTATCTATACTGCTATTGATGGACATTTAGATTTTTTCCAGTATTCGGCTACAATAAATAATGTTGCTATGAACATTCTTATACAGTCTGTTAGTGCACATGTACACACAAGCCTGTGGGGTGGTTGAAAGTAAAATCACAAGACCGTAAGTGCGCACATATATTAATATATGTGCGCTGACAGGTAATTAGCAATTGTACTGATTCCTACTTCCCCCATCAGTATGAGCAGGTTTCTGTAGCCCCATATCCTCTTCTGCATTTGGTATTGTCATTCGTTGTAACTTCAGCTGTTTGGGAGTACACATTGTACCTCATAGCGGCTTTAATTTGCAATTTCTGATTAGTAAAGCACTTTTCCATGTTTATGGCCATTTGGATATATTCTCTTTTGTGAAATGCCTGTTCGACTCCCTTGCCAATTTTTTTATATTAAGCTATATTTTCCTTATTGATCAGTGGTGGTTTTTTATACAATATAGACACTAGCCCTTTGTTAGTTACTTATCATGCAAATGTCTTCTGCTGTTCAGTGGCTTTTTTTTTTTTTACTTTCTTAATGAAATACCTTAATTTTGGCATTGTCCTATCTATTGACATTTCCTTTATGTTTGGTGCATATGGGCGTCATGTTTGTGAAATCTTTCTTTATGTGGAGTTGATATTCTATCATCTTCTATACATTTTATGTTTCTACCTTTCACATTTTGATAGAGTATCTACCTGGAATTTATTTTTTTATGTATTATGTGAAGTAGAAGTAAAGCACAATTTTTCTCCCTAAGGATATCCACTTGCCCCAGAACACTTACAGAAAAGATTCTTCTCTGGCTTCTGTCCTGAAGTGCCGTCTTTGATAGAAATAAATTGTTCTGTTCCTAGAAAATCCATTCTATCCCTTGGTCTAGTTTTCTTTGTGCCAATATGATCTCTGAATTAGTACAGCTTTACAGTAGGTTTTGATATCTGATCGCATAAGTCCTCCCACTTCTTTTACTTTAAGAATGTGTTGGCTATGCTTGGCCTTTTGCATTTTCATATATATCATTTTGTGGGGAAATGAATATCTTTACAATACTGAGACATCAAATCCATAACATCGTATAGCCATCCATTTATTTTTTTAAATTTCTCTCAATAATATTTTTTAGTTTTCTATGTAAAGATCTTACACGTTTCACTAGATTTATTCTTAAGTGTTTTATATTTTATTTTAATATACATAAAAATGTACATAACATTTTTAAATTCTATTTTCTATTTGTTGCTAGCATACAGCTGCTATACTTTTGATTTTATATATAGTCCTAGTACTCAACAAATTTGCTAATGTTGCTTATTCTTATTTATTCATGGATTTGTTAATTTTCTTTGTACACAATCATATCATCTGTGCTATCATAGCTTTATTTCTTTCTTTCTAATTCTAAAGAGTTTTGTTCTTATTATTACCTTTTGGCAGACAGAGACTCCAATGAAATGATGACTAGAAATGACAATAGCAGGCATCCTTGTTTCAAATGCTAATCTTTCATAATTTCACCACTAAATATAATGTTTGCTGAAGTCTTCTTGTAGATATTATTGACTTGGTTAATGAAATTCTCTTAAATTTTTCCTATGCTATGTGGTTAATGTACTATTATAAATGAATGTTAAGTTTTACCTGCTTTTTCTACATCTATTTGGAGGACCAAATGATTTTTCCCCTTTAATGTCTCTTTATGCTATATTTATTTTCAAATGTTTAATCAACCTTGCATTTCTGCAATCATTTTGCTTTTTATTGAATTATGATTTATGTAAAATAAAATTCATTTTAAGTATACATTTTGTGAAATTTGATAATTGCTTACAGTCATGGAAACACCACCACGGTCAAAATACAAAATAAATCTATCACCCAAAAAGTTTCCTCAAACTCTTTTGCAGTCAATCACCTCCTCAGACAAGTGGCTTCAGGCAACTACTAATCTGCCTTCTATCACTATAGTCATGTCTTTCCTAGAGTTTAAAGTGAATGAAATCATAGATTATATAGTCTGTTGTGTTGAATTTTTCACTTAACATAATATTTTTGAGATCCATCCATGGCTTTGCATGCATTGATACTTTGCTATGTTTTACTTCTGAATAGTATTCCATAGTATAGACATACCACAATTTTTTATTCATTTACCAGTTGATGGCCACTTGGGTTATTTCCATTTTTTGCCATCTTTGAATAATACTGGCATGAACATTCTTGTAAAGATATTATATGCACATATGTTTCATTTCTCTTGGATAAATAACTAGTAATGAGATTGCTGGGTTCTATGTTAGGTGTATGTTTTTTACCTTTCTAAGATATCGCCGTACTATTTCCCAGTTTTGCTTTCCCACTAGCAATATTGTCCCCCATCCTCACCAAAACTTGGTATGACCAGTCTCTTTAATGTCAGCCATTCTAATAATGTGTGATAATATCTCATCTGGAGTTTCATTTTGCATTTTTTTGATAACTCATGATATTAAGCATTTTTTTCAAATGCTTGTTAGCTAGTCAGGTATTTTCATTTGTGAACTATCTATCCAAACCTCTTGTACATTTCAAATGAGATTTTATTATTATTGAGCTGTAAAATTTGTTATATGTTCTAGATACAAACCCTATGTCAGATACGTGTTTTAGAAATATTTTCGAAAAGTTGAGATAGACACATTGATACTTACATCATTGAATTTTAAAACTTTGTTTTATCTAATGTGTATATTTAAATCTCTAAAGTATCCTTTAAATATTAATACATCTTTCTTTGCATCTCACTGCTTGATATACAGTATTTTTACTATCATTCATTTCAAAATATGTTCTATTTTCCTTTATGACATCTTTTTTGACTCATCAGTCATTTGGAAGTATATTCATTTCCAAAAACAGGGATTTTCTGGTTAATTTATTTTAATTGACAAATAATACTTGTATATATTTATGAGGTACAATGTGATGTTTTGATATATGCATACATATGGAATGATTAAATCACGCTAATTAACATACACATCATCTCACTTTTTTGTCATACAAACATTGAAAATCTGCTCTCTTAGCAGTTTCGAAATATACATTACATTATTATTATTAACTATAGTTACCCTGCTGTGCAGTAGATCTCAAAAACTAATTCCTTTTAACTGAAACAGTATACCCTCTGATTAACATCTCCTTGTTCTCCACTAGCCCTCCTCCAGCCTTTGGTAACCACCATTCTATTCTCTACTTCTGTAAGATCGACTTTTTTAGATTTCCCACATAAATGAAGTCATGCAGAATTTGTCTTTCGTGAGTGGCTTATTTTATTTAGCATAATGTCCTCTAGGCTCATCCATGTTGCTGCAGATGATAAAATTTCCTTCTTTTTTAAGGTTGAATAGTATTCCATTGTGTATATATACCGTATTTTCTTCATCCGTTCATCTGTTTTTGAACACTAGGTTGATTCTATTCGAGCTAGCTTTTTGTTACTGATTTGCAGTTCTATTCCTCTTCACTCAGCAAAATCTTCCATATGATTTCAATCCTTAGAAATTTGGAGGGGACTTGCTTTATGGCCTTGCATGTAGTCAATTTATGTAAATATTCCATGTGTGCTTGAAAACAATGTATATTTTACAGTTGATGAGTACAGTTTCTGTGTTTCTTGTTAGGTAGTAGTTATTCATGTTTTATTTGAAAAACAAATCTATTTCTCTGTCTGCTTGCCCAATCATCTTTTGAAAGAAGCATTTTAAAATTCTCCATTATGATTAGAAATTTTTTTACTTCTGCTAATTTTTGCTTTATATACATCTATGTTATTAGGTATAAGTAAACATAGAATTTTTACCTTCTTGGTGAATTGAATATTTTATTGTTTTGAACACTCCATCTGTATTTTATTTGTATTTTTTGGCCTAAAATGGATGTTGCCTGGCATGTAAATATACATACAAGCTTTCTTTTGGTTAGAGTTTGCATGCTATTTCTTCTCTCATCTGCTTTTACTTTTAACCTTATGTTTTTGATGCATCTCTTGTAAAATGTTAATTTTTTTATCCCATTTGACAAACTGTGTTCTAATTGGAGAATTTAGTTCATTTACAGTTAATATAATTAGTGATATATTTGGATTTGCATTTATTGTCATACTCAGTCCCTTCTATTTGTCTCACCTGTTCTCCATTGTTTTTCTCTTCTTTCTTCTTTTGGATAAAGTATTTTTATTATTCTTTCTACTTTTTTCTCACTGTTAAGTTAGTAGTAATTCTTGGCCTTACTATTTTTTGTTGGTTTCTCTAAAGATTACATGGTTCATCTTTGAGTTATCAAAATCTAATGTTCCCTGGTACTTTTTCTCACTTCCAGAGCAATGCAAAGAATTAGAACATTTTAATTTCATTCATTCCCCTTCCCCTTATATGGTATTGTCATATTTTCTCATAAGGCTTTGCTGTTAGTTTTTCTACATAGTCATTGTTCATTTAAATCTGTTCATATGTTTCTTATTTTTATTATTCTTTATTCCTTACTGTATCTCAAATTTTGAGCCTAAATAATGTTTCTTCTGTCTTTGATGTAGATTACAGGTGATGAATTCTTCCAGTTTTTACTTATCTAAAAATGCTGTCTATCTATTTTTCGAAGTTATTTTCACCGGGCACAGAATTCGCAGAAGCAGTTATTTAATACGAGCACTATGAGCACTCTGAAGATAACATTTCATTACTGGCTAGCTTTCATTGTTTCTATTCTGCAGTCAGCTTGTCACTCTAACAGTTATCCCTTTGGAAGTAGTTTGGCTTTTTCTCCTCTGAATGCTTTCATTATTTTTTCTTCGTTTTTGGTTTTCAGATGTTTTGTTACAACAAGCCTAGGTTTGTTTACTTGTTTGTGATTCTCATACTCAGGATCTGTAGAAATGATTGAACATGTGACAGTGTTTTTTGCTAACTTTAAAAAATTCTCAGATTCCATCTCATCATATGTTGCTTCTGGCTCATTATTATCTCTCTTCTACGCTCCAGGGATGAAACCCGGGAGCATTTTTTCCACTGTTGTTTACATTCTCTGTTCTATTTCCTAATTTTAACTCTTCATATTTCACTTTGTATTTTGCAGTTGTAGACTTTCCATGTGGTTCATTTTTAC
Organism: Propithecus perrieri; assembly: GCA_963574695.1. Classification (NCBI taxonomy): domain Eukaryota; kingdom Metazoa; phylum Chordata; class Mammalia; order Primates; family Indriidae; genus Propithecus; species Propithecus perrieri. The sequence goes on along the minus strand of CAUYRB010077003.1, from coordinate 12,809 downwards.
AGTGACCACTTTTTTATCCAAAATTTTCAATGTTATATTTTATTTCCTGAAACATATTAAGTATAGTTATTTTTAAGTTGAGATATAATAACATCACTATTTATAGACACTGTGGGTTTTTTCTTTGGTCATTTCTTTTGATTTTAATCTATGTTGTCTTGTCACCTGTTTATTTTATGTTGAATGTCAGACATTGCTAATTTGAAAATTGGAGAAATAATGGCATAAACTGTAGAAATAATGAGTCCTGTGTTATCTTCCTATATCCAAGGTTACTAACAATCTAGAATTGCCTTGAATTCAATTACAGGAATTAAGATAATTCAACATGTGGTGTCAGTCCTTGCACAGACCAGTCTGTTTCTAATTTACCCTGATAAACCCATGATGTAACCTTTTAGACTCTCAACTTAAAATGAGAAGTTTTACTATGTCCCAACAGTAGCTTCTAGATTTCAGGTTTTTTTCTCACAAGCCACAAAAGACTTTAGAAATGTCTGTACAGCTATCTTAGTTTCTCAATTCTCTTTTCCAGATTTGGCAGATGCCTCTACGTAAAAAACAGCCTTCAATGCCAGGCTTACGTCTCTCAGTGAATCAATCCGATTGCAGCTCTAATAACTTTAAGCAGATAAACCTTTTCTTAAAAGCATTTATCCAGATTTTCTAGTTGTTCTTAGAGGTTTAATCCAAATTACTTTAGTTCATCAGTGCTGGAGAACAATCACTTGTTTACTTTAAAATCTAGTTATTTTCTGAATCCTCACTCTAACTCTCTGAAGCATTCAGGTCTGTTGCTTAATTTCTTACTTAAGAATTTTGTTTTCATTTTCATTACATTATATATTACTGATTTTTAAAATTTTCCTATTGCTCTATGTTCTTTATCTTCCTATACATGTCCTATATTCCCTCCACACTATTTTCCAGGATTTTGCTTATTCTTTACACACATTCTTTCATGTGGGTGTCCATCAGGATAAATATCCCCTTTACACACACTTCTTCAATAAATGAATCTACTTCTACAAATGCAGCTACATGGAAGATTTCTACATCTCCATTTCTAGTTCTAGAATATCATTTATGCTTACACCTTGTATTTTTAACTACTTAGAAGACATCTCCATTTAGACATCCAGTCACCACCTCTCACTAAGCAGACCTGTTACCTCCCTTCCCAACCAATGTTTCATCCCAGCTAAACTATTTTGAAGGGTCCAGGCCACTGGGGAGGGACAGAAAGAGCAGAAACAGACCCAAATGCCAAAAGAGCCACATTAAACCAGTAGGTGACTTCTGGATTCATGTAATTTTTAAAAAGAGGAGTAAAGATGATCCCAGATTTTCTTGACTGGAAGATGGAAAAGTGCTGTCATTTGATATAAATTAGATGACTGGAAAGAAAGCTGTTTTAGGAGAAAGGCACTGTGCTTGTCTTCTTATACTCATCTTCCTACCCCCACCCTAACCCCTCACCACCACCTCCATTATAAGTCTATTCCGAATATCTTTAAAATAACAGTAATGCTTTCATATTATTTCTTCTAAAACACATTTCTCACATCACTCCAAATATTAAGAATCCAGAGTGTCTCCTGTTACCTTCTGTAGCAATTCCAAATGTCTTTGTCTAATTTTCAAGGCCATACATAATCTGTAATCACTCTCCCTAGCCATTGTTCCCCATGATGCAACCTCTACTCTAATCACAACTTTCTTCAAAATACTTCATCTTTCCCACTTTCAATCTGTTCTTCATGTTGATCTCAAGTATGAAAGATTTCTCTCTTCCCCCTATACTTTGATTAGTCTTAATTATTCTTCAGGGTCTAGTTCAAGCCTCACCTCTGCCATGAAGCCTTCTGTGACTACATCAGCTCATACCACTTGCAGTATTCTCCCAAAAACCTATTTCCACTTCCAGTTTCCAGTCCAGCACATAAGAAGCTAGGAAGGCACCAACCCATCTTAACAAGTAAAATGCTGAAGAAACTGAAAAATTAACAACTCTTCTTAGGTCCATCAGGAGATATGAGGTCACAGGGAAAACCAAAGCTCCCAAATTGGAGGACAGACAGGAGGAAGCAGAGAATCACAACTTCCTGGAGCAGAAAGCCATGAGCAGAAGCTCTGGACAAGTAGAAAAATCCAAACTCTAGTTGATGAATTGCTAGAGGCTCAGTGTGGACAAGTCTGAGCGTTAAAAACTTGGTGGGGGCAGGTACAAGGGAGGATCATGCATAAGGAACCCTCACACTTTTGTGAGTTTCACCTCTAGGAGCTCTACTAGGTTCTCACAGTGAAGATTAGAGAAAGGTTTTTAGATATGCTGTTCCCTATTTTCAGTGTTTTCTTGTTTGCTTTTCAGTTTTGGAGGTTTCTATTGACATATTCTCAAGCTCATAGATTCTTTTCTCAGCAGTGTCTAGTTTACTAATAAGCCATCAAAAGCATTCTTCATTTTTTATGTACTTTTTTTATCTCTAGCATTCCTTTCTGATTGCTCAGAATTTCCATCTCTCTGCTTGTATTACCCATCTGTTCTTCCATGTTGTCTATTTTTTTCATTAGTGCCCCTAACATATTAATCTTAGTTGTTTAAAATTCGACATCCCTACTGTGTCTTTTTGACTGTTTCTCTGCTTACTCTGTCTCTTTAAACTGTGGTTTTTGCCTTTTAGTATGCCTGTAATTTTTTTGTTGAAAGGCAGACATTATATTCTGGGTAAAAGGACTGCCATAACAGGCCTTCAATAATGTAATGGTAAGTTGGTGGGGGGTCGGGGAGGGCAGGGAAGCATTCAATAGTGCCTGAGCCTCTGGGCTGTAGAAACTTTCAACAGCCACATGTGGGGCTGGCATAGCAGGTTTTAACCTAGAGGACTCCCAGATATGAGCTAGTCCTCCTCACCTGCCAATTCTCCCCATATAAATTTAGTTGGGTAGATGACAGCACCAGGAATCTAGGGACAGAACTGGAAAGAGGAGAAAGCAGGGGGAGGGAGAGATGGGGAGAGATAGCCTTAGTCTTGGGTAATTATTAATAGATGATCAAACTTCTGCTTAAAGATATTTAAACCGGAAGCCAGTTGAAACTACCTAGAGAATCAGCCAATCCATTACTGAGCCCAACTCCTGATTTGATTGAATACTTCCATTCCTTACCCTAGCTGCCTAAAATATGAAGGGCAACCCTTTTCTGGGTTCACAAATATCTAATTCTGTTTCTACCACCTTTTCATATACTATACAATTAAATATTATGAGATGGGTAAAGAAGTAAGAAAATATGACCCGTAATTGAGACAAAAATGGTGACTAGATGGAGACCCAAAGATGACCCAGATGTTGGAATAACTTTTAAAACACCATTTTAACATATTAAATTTTAACTGTGTTAAATAATTTAGAGGAACAATGAGGACTTTCAGTTTAAAAAAGGACCCAGTGGAAATTTATTAGGTGCACTTTACAGAAGACTAGACAGAGCAAAAGAACAGGTCAGTAAATTCAAAAACAGGTCAATAGAATTTTTGCAGACTGAATCGCAAGAGAAAAAAGTATCAAAACCAGTCAAAACAAACAGAAAATCATAGATACAAGGAGAAAATATGAGATTATCTAATTTTATGTAATTGGTGTTACAAAACAGAGAGAAAATGAGAGAAACTTTAAAAGAGATAATGACCAAGAATTTTCTAAAATTTATGAAAGTTGTGAACTCACAGATTCAAGAATGCAACAATCCTTAAAGATAACTTTTTTAAATAAAATTAAAAACTGGACACATTATAGTCAAACTGCTGAACAGCAAAAACTAAATAGGCAATCTTAAAAGCATCCAGATAAAAAGACTCATTCTAGTCCCAGAAACTATAATAAGAATGATCACTAACTTCTCATCAGGAAAAAGAAGGAAAATACAAGATAATGGAATGATATCTTCAAAGTGCTAAAGTAAATCTATAGCCAGCAAAAAAATTTTTTAAATGAAGGTAAAATAAAGATGTTTTCATAGCGATAAAAGCTCAGAAAACTAACCGCTACAAGAAATAGTAAAGGACTTGGTCACAGTAAAGGAAGGATGGAAGATGGCAGCTGTTTTCTGTGACCCTCACTCCTCATCATGATAGTCTTACTAAGGAGCAGAGGCAGGAAAAGGGACTTAATTCCAAGGAGCAACAAGTGCAGGTTAAAATGGTAATTGGAAGCAAAGGCATTTCATCTACTTGGAATTCATTTGCCTTCAAGGAATGGCAGCAACAGAGAAACTATCAAAGCTGAGAAGTGGGTGGTATATACAGAAAGCCTGGATGAGCCCGCAGGGCCCATCATTGTGACAAGCTGAACCCAGTGATTGGGCTGATTTGGAAGCAGAGGGTCTCCCCTCCCCCAAAAGAATAGGGAAATTTTAGGGAAATTAGTTCCCAGTTGAGTGGTTTCAATAGTAGAGAAAGGAAATGCCAAAAGACAAAAATTGTGTTATCTTGGAGGCAAATTTATTGTTTTCAGAAAAGTTAATTCTTTACCTGGAAAACACAGGGATTATATTGAAAAATAATTAGACATATGACAGGGAAGATGATTGTGCTTAAGTGAAAATGCCAAAATCAAGTGTTTTCTCATAAGCCAAAAATAAGCAATTAGACAAACATTCACAAATAGCATATTAATAAATTTAATGTGACATGTAAGAAGCATATATAACATAGCAGTTAGGGGCATTCACTTTACACCTGTGCCTTAAAAATAAATAAATAAGGTAAAGATATTCTCTCCCAATTTATTTATAAATTTAATGCAATTCTCATAAAAATTGCAACTTAAATAAAGACAGGAGTAAGGAAAGCAGCATGGCATAAAACTATGAAGTCAAACGATAGACTAGAATCAGAAAACAGATGCCAGTTGTGAACTAACATAAAGTCTTAAGCTGACTGAATGGACCCCCTCTTGGCTAAGGGGACCCTAGAAAAGCATTAAATTTGGGCTGCCGGCCAAGAGGAGAAGGGAGGTCAGACACTCCTCGCCACGCCCCCTCCTTTTTGGAGTTATTCTTTGTAACAATAAGATACTAAATCATTAAGAGCCTAAAGCCATGCAAGACAAAGCTTAAACCACACACACCTGCAGGCCATCAATGTACTTAGCAGATCACTTGAGCTTCAATAAATGTTGGGTGGCTTATCTCTGATTGACAGACATTCTTATCTTAACTTAAAACATGCCAAGCCTTCAGACAAAGCTTCATTTCTTTAACCAATTATAAATCAAAGAATATTTAAACCCACCTATAACCTGTAAGCACCCCCCCCTTTAGAGATGTCCCGCCTTTTCGGGCCAAACCAATGTATGTCTTCCACGTATTGACTTATGATTTTACATGTAACTCCTGTCTCCCTCCATGAATGTATAAACCATACTGTAACCCGCTGGCTATCACAAGCACATTTTCTCAGAATCTCTTGAAAACATGTGCTTCAGGCCATGGGTCATATACATTCAGCTCAGAATAAACCTCTTTAAATTATTTTACAGAGTTTGGGAATTTTTTCTGTTTATACAGGATATATGATAGTTTAGGAAATGATTAAAAGGTCAGTCCAAATAGTGGAGAAAGGATGGACTATTTCCAAAAAAAAAAAATAGTGTCAATTTGAGTAAAAGTCCATTTGGAACATTTCTTAACACATAAATCTGGAAGGCTCAAAATTTTAAATTTTATTAAAAAAATAAAACTTATTATAGTAGGCTGCTTAATATTCAATCTTAGGAGTGCTTGGCAATAGAAGCCTCTTAATAAATGATTTCTGAATAACTGATTGAAAATTGAACTGTTCTTAGGGGCTCTATTTCTTCCCTACAAGAGCTGGAAAATGAGCGTTTAATGAGGAAATTGTAAGTTCATGTTCTAGTTTGGAGCAATTGAGTTTAAGGTGTATATTGTACCCTTTTTATTTCCCCTATAGCACCTAATACATTTGGGATCTACAAACTAACATTTCAATAAATACAGTATTGATTGGCTCAACGTAAATACTACGGTTTTTCTAGAAGACAAGGAAAAATCACTTGTAAAAGCTTTCCATTTAAAAGACTTGTACTATTTGTCAAAATTTTCATCTATTCTCAACATTGTTTCATTTCAAACTAAATTTAAAGTACCAAAGCATATGACTTTTACATTAGAAAGCATGAGAAGGATATAGAAGTGTTCTATATTCCTTCAAAATGCCTGTTTTGAAAGGCTTCTGTGCATATAAGCTATTGGAACTTGTCATCATTTCAACTACTTCCTATAAAGATGAGAATCAGTAAGATTTAGAGCATTGCTCACATCACATAACATGTTTTAGTAAATACTCAAAATGGACTTCTTTGTCATAAAGAGCCTAACAGCTAAATTATAGTACTAGATCACAATTTGGCAGGAGTATCTCAGCTGTCTTGAAGACGAGGCAGATACACAGGACTCCCCAGCTTACCTTCTGGATGGTTTTATTTTAACTTACAATCCAGAAGACTAGTGATTAAATCTAGTAATTTTGGTTTTGAATTCTAAAATATCGCCATAACAAGAGTCTTTCTGTTAGGTAAATAGCGAAGGATTCCAAGTCTCCTAGAGACGAAAGTGGGTGCTGCTGCGATTCGCTCCCCAAATGGGCTTTCTGAGAGGCTCATGGGAGATCTGCATGTGCAGTAAGACTCAGGTCATGCAGCTCCCAATTGTCCAGTCAAAGTGGTTCCATGGTGATGTCTGAGCCACGAGGGAGGTCCGAATCCGGGCACTATAAAACAAGACACAGACCATAACCAGGCCCTTCCTTTGGCTCTCCCTTTGCTGCAACAAACTGTCCAGTTGTCATTTTTGGCGAATGTATCATGCTCTCTAAACCTGTATCTTGCTCTTGCCCTGTAATCCTATCCTTCTCTACTCAATAAACCTCATTTTCATGCTTGACTTATTTTGGTGCGTCTGGCCATTCATTGGCCATGAACGCGTCAAGAATCGACATTTTCAGAGTCAAACCTGACATTTCTATATTTGGGATACCATTATTCTGCCCCATTGAAAGGAGAGAGAAGGGAGTGGCCAGGAATGGCCAAAAATATCTGGAACGATATTTGTTCTACATATCTCTCTTATACATGTCAAAAAGTAGAGACTCATTTGAGTTAACATTCTTACCCTATAAAATGTTGAGAGAAAGAATCATAACGTTTAGTCATATAACAATCTAATACATAGCTGAGATCTGCAAAAGGAGAGAAATTTTATAGTGTATTGGAGAAAGGCCAGGAATGAAAGAAGAGAGGACCATTTGGCAGCATAGAACAGTTTCAGAGAAGGCTGGTGTAGCAAGAGGGTGGTAACTGTGAATTAAAATAAAATCTCAAGCCACCCAGCTGACTGAATGGGCCCCCTTTTGGCCCAGAGGGACCAGAGGACCTCAGAAAAACCCTAAAGCTGAATTACTGGCCATGAGAAGGGAGGTCAGACATGCCTCATCCTGACTCCCTCCCTTTTGGAGTTACTTTTTGTAAAATAAAATACAAAATCATTAACAGGCCTAAGACCATGTAAGACAAAGGTTAAACCACACCTGCAGGTCATCAATTTACTTAACAGATCACTTGAGTCTTGGTATATGTTCAGTGTATGTCTGGTGGCTTGTCTCTGATTAACATATGCCAAGACTTAACTTAAAATATTCCAAGCCTTCATACAAAGCTTCATTTCTTTAACAAATTACAAATCAAAGAATTTTTAAACCCACCTATAACCTGTAAGTTCCTGCTTGGAGATGTCCCGCCTTTTCAGGCCAGACCAATGTTCACCTTCTATGTATTGCTTTATGAATTTATGTGTAATTCCTGTCTCCCTAAAATGTATAAAACCAAACCGTAACCCAACCACAGTAAGAACACTTGCTCAAGACTTCTTGGGTGAGGCTCTCTGGGCCACAGTTACATATATTCAGCTCACAATAAACCTCTTTAAATTATTTTACAGTTTAGGTTCTTTTCTGTTGACATGTTAAAATGAAAAACTATCAATAGGAGATCTCTGTGAATCCATGATTAGGACTAAAAAGTTGCTGGGAGGCAGGGGATGGTAGAAGAAAAGTAGCTGAAGAAACTGTAGAGGAGGTGCAGTGGCTGTCCAAAGTCCATTCCAAATCTTTGTGTTTTGCGGCAACAAAGTTGTCGAGGGGGAGGGGAGGATTGACAGCAGCTTCAGAGGTGGATTCTAAGTATTTTAAAGCAATTGTTCTCAAACTGTGGTCCTAGACCAGTATTATTTGCCTTACCTAAAAGTGGTTAGAAATGCAAATTATCGCCTGGTCCCACCCTAGCCTTTTTGAATCAGAGACTCCGAGGTGGAGTCAAGCCCACCATGTTTCAATAAGCCTCCAGGTGACTCTGATACTCTCAAACCTGAGAAACAATGGTTTAAGCACATCATGGTAATCCAATCCCTTCAGAAGTGAAACAGTTCAGGTTACGCACTACACAGAGTTTCCCAGCAAAAAATTTCAGCTCAGGACTGACTGCCTGGTCTAAACTGACCTCGCCTGACTGAATAGAAGATTTCTCTCTGTGTCCCCTCTAGAAATGAATAATTTACCATTTAGCCACAGTGGCCTCAGCAAGAGAAGGAATAAAGCTTAGAAGGATGCTGGCTTAGTCTATTTGGGGCTGCTATAACAGAATATCTGAGATTGAGTAATTTATGATGAACAGAGGTTTATTTCTTACAGCTCTGGATGCTGGGAAGTCCAAGTCATATCTGGTAAGGGCCTTTGTGCTGCCTCATCTCATGGCAGAAGGTGAAAGGGCAAGAGAGAACGTGTGCACAAGAGAGAAAGGAAGGGGGCTGAACTCATGCTTTTATCAGAAATTCACTCCTGCAGTGACTATTAATAAACCAGTCCTAGGATCCACACCTTTCATCTCTCACAAAAATCAACTCATGGTAGGTAACAGACTTAAACCTAAGATGTGCAACGATTAGAATTCTAGAAGAAAATGTTGGAAAAACTCTTACAGACAGTGGCCTAGGCAAAGAATTTATGAAGAAGACCCCAAAGGCAATCACAGCAACAACCAAAATAAATAAAAGGGACCTGATCAAATTAAAAAGCTTCTGCACAGCCAAAGAAACTGTGACAAGAGCAAACAGACAACCTACAGAATAGGAGAAAATTTTCACATGCTACACATCTGATAAAGGGCTGATAACCAGAATCTATTTAGAACTCAGGAAAATTAACAAGAAAAAATTGAACAACCCTATCAAAAAGTGGGCAAAGGACATGAACAGAAACTTTTCAAAAGAAGACAGAATAATGGCCAAGAAACATATGAAAAAATGTTCAATATCTCTAATCATCAGGGAAATGCAAATCAAAACCACAATGAGATATCACTTATCTCCAGTGAGAATGGCCTTTATCAAAAAGTCCCAAAACAGTAAATGTTGCTGTGGATGCGGGGAGATAGGAACACTCATACACTGCTGGTGGGACTGCAAACTAGTGCAACCTCTGTGGAAAGCAATATGGAGATACTTTAAAGAGATACAAGTTGAACTACCATTTGATCCGGCAATCCCATTACTGGGCATCTACCCAAAAGAACAAAAGACATTCTATAAAAAAGACATCTGCACTCGAATGTTTATAGCAGCACAATTCACAATTGCAAAGATGTGGAAACAACCCAAGTGTCCATCAGTACCTGAGTGAATTAAAAAAATGTGGTATATGTATACCATGGAATACTATTCAGCTATAAGAAACAACGGTGATATAAGCACCTCTTGTGTTTTCCTGGATAGAGCTAGAACCCATTCTACTAAGTGAAGTATCCCAAGAATGGAAAAATAAACACCACATGTACTCACCAACAAACTGGTTTCACTGACCAACACCTAAGTGCACACATAGGAATAACGTTTATCGTGTGTCGGGCAGATGGGAGCGGGGAGGAGAGGATGGGTATATACATAAATAATGAGTGCAATGTGCACCATCTAGGGGATGGACACGCTTGAAGCTCTGACTTGAGCGGGGGAGCAAGGGCAACATAGGTAACCTAAATATCTGTACCCCCATAATATGCTGTAATAAAAAAAATTTTAAAAAATATATATATACATATATATAAAAAAGAAATCTAGTAATTGCAGGCCGGGCGAGGTGGCTCATGCCTGTAATCCTAGCACTCTGGGAGCCCGAGGCGGGAGGATTGCTTGAGCTCAGGAGTTCAAGACCAGCCTGAGCAAGAGCGAGACCACGTCTCTACTATAAATAGAAATTAGACAAACAACTAAAAACAGAAAAAATTAGCCAGGCATGGTGGCGCGGGCCTGTAGTCTCAGCTACCCGGGAGGCTGAGGCAGGAGGATCGCTTGAGCCCAGAAGTTTGAGGTTGCTGTGAGGTAGGCTGATACCACGGGACTCTAGCCTAGGCAAGAGAGTGAGACTCTGTCTCAAAAAACTAAAATAAAATAAAAGAAAAAATGAAAGAAAAATCTAGTCAGTGCAAAACTGCCTGGCTGTTGCATAAGATTTGACCTAAGGAACTGAGGTGATAAAACCCACCCTACTCACTTTTCTGACGATGATGTGGAGAAGTGGCCACAGTAAGGACTGGCTACTAGGTGATGGTTTTTATTTTAGAAACTTTCTCAGCAAGTTCTACATTCTTCTGGGATCACTTGTCTTTGGTTGGTGTTAATGTTAGCTGTATGGTTCAGGTGTTATCTGAATGGGCGATTTTGTGTTTAGTAATAGTGGTCACCACACGGGATCTGCCGGGAGGCACAGAGGGAGCCTGTGCACAGCCCATTACAGCAAAGGAATCTTTAACCGCTGCCCCCAACTTTGGTGCTCAGGTTGGGGTGACATCTGAACCCACTGCCCATTTCTCATTCATCCCTGTTTAAAAGTGGAAGATGAAACCTAAAAGTAGTGTTAAATATTAAAAATAAATTTCAGAAACACTTAATGGATAAAAGCATTTTAAATCTGATCCGCTTAAAAGAAGGACTCGTGAACGATAGACCTGAATGAATGCTTGTAGGAGGCCAAACTTCGTTCCACTGAGGGCGCAGAGGTGGCTAGTCAGCCTCAGGCAGGTCCAGCTGAATTTCCACCAAAAACAAGATGAGCAGAAGTCCAGGCTTCATAAGAAGCAAGCTAATAATGCAGATAAAGAGCCAAGAAATAAAAACACCCCTTCCATCCCCGTCAGTTCAGCAGTCTCCTTCCTAGAAATAAGAGAAGAAAGCTGTATGCTCATAGATGTTCATCACAGCACACTGAAGACCCTTAAAGAAAGGGGGTATAAAAAGGAAGAGAATCGATGTACCAGCCTTGCTGAGTCCTTACTGAAACAGCTTGAGGGTGTTCCTCGTTCACAGATGTTAGGGACTCCAGTGTGCAAAGCCAAATCAGTGGGACCCTGAACTCCATGGGTCTTCAGCTATCACGTGAAAAAGTGCTTATGCTATAAGGTGAAAAGAGCGATGGATAAATTTTTAGGAAGAGCATAATTGTGTAAAGATTAACATGTGCGTTTAGAGTATGTAAGAAGGAGTGAGTTTTCATCTTAGGCTGGGTTTGTCAGGGCTTGACCCCATTACATGTTGAGGAGCATTTATATTTGCATAGGCTGCTTATGAGCAATGTCTTTTTTCTCCCTGTGTTTTTAAAATATTATTTTACTCTTATACTAAGTAAGAAACTGCATATACATACAATTTTGAATTTTTGTTAAAGATACTTGTTAAGAATTTAATTTACAGACATAAGAAATACCCTACCCACATTTTGTCTCTCCCTGTGATTTGTACAGACTGGATAATTTTTTTTTTTTTTTTTTGAAATGGAGTCTCACTCTCACCTGCGGTAGAATGCTGTGGTATCATCTTAGCTCATTGCAACCTCAAATTCCTGGGCTCAAGCAATCCTCCTGTCTCACCCTCCAGAGTAGCTGGGGCTACAGGCACACGACGACGCCCGGCTAATTTTTCTATTTTTATTAGAGATGGGGTCTCGCTCTTGCTCAGGCTGGTCTCGAACTCCTGAGCTCAAGCAATCCTCCTGCCTCAGCCTCCCAGACTGCTAGGATTACAGGCATAGCCACTGCACCCAGCCATTGGATAATTTATAATGAGTGGAACTGATAGTTACGTACTGTATTTAATGTAAGGTTTGTTGCTGGAACTTTCTTGATCTTACCAGAAGGATAAGTGGGAGGTTTTCACACAGCCATAGCACAGCTGCCACCTGGCTGGCAGCCGTTGTAAGATGCTGTCCCATTTTCAGAGAGGTTTAAATGTGGGATAAGCGAGTCTTACAATCCATTGGAACTTCTTCCATTGAAGAGGGGAAGTACATGTGGCCCTAAGTTTTCTGTTTTGTACTGAAACAGAGTTGTTCCACTGAGAAGAGAGGAAAGATTGGTCTCTAATATTTTAACACTAAAAATTTAATACTGAATTGTGAGGGCTCATCTTTGGGAGTTGGGATTGGAACCAAGTAAGTTAGCAGTTGTACTAAATATATTAGGGTCTTTAAAAGGCGTTTTGTAATTAGAAAACATCAGCAAATACCTTCTGAGTCTGTGGGGTTTTACACACATTAAAATGCTAATCCTGGCCGGGCGCGGTGGCTCACGCCTGTAATCCTAGCTCTCTGGGAGGCCGAGGCGGGCGGATTGTTTGAGCTCAGGAGTTCGAGACCAGCCTGAGCAAGAGCGAGACCCCGTCTCTACTAAAATTAGAAAGAAATTAATCG